>PVJC01014760.1:0-35982 GCA_004026665.1 Murina feae
CATCAGATTTTTTATTCACTTGATTCTTAGATTCACTTGTTGATATATATTTGTTGTTCATAATTTTTACTTTCCTTTTTCTTCTTCCTCTTCTCAAAGGATACCTTTCAGCATTTCATATAATACTGGTTGGGTGGTGATGAACTCTTTTAGCTTTTTCTTGTCTGTGAAGCTCTTTATCCGACCCTCAATTCTGAACAATAGCTTTGCTGGATAAAGTAATTTTGGCTGTAGGTTCTTGCTATTCATCACTTTGAATATTTCTTGCCACTCCCTTCTGGCCTACAAAGTTTCTGTTGAGAAATCAGCTGACAGTCGTATGGGTGCCCCCTTGTAGGTAACTAACTGCTTTTTTCTTGTAGCTTTTAAGATTCTCTCCTTGTCCTTTGCTTTTTGCATTTTAATTATGATATGTCTTGGTGTGGTCCTCCTTCGGTTCCTTTTGTTTGGAGTTCTCTGCGCTTCCTGGACTTGGAAGTCTATTTCTTTTACCAGGTGGGGGAAGTTTTCTGTCATTATTTCTTCAAATAGATTTTCAATATCTTGCTCTTTCTCTTCTTCTGGCACCCCTAGAATTCTGATGTTGGTACGCTTGAAGTCCCAGAGACTCCTTCATACTTTTTGATCCTTTTTTTTTTTTCTTTTTTCTTTTTGCTTTTCCTGCTCGGTGGGTTTTGCTTCTTCATATTTCATATCTTTGACTTGCTTCTTGCGATCCTCTCATCTGCTGTTAGATCTCTGTATATTATTCTTTATTTCAGTCAGTGTATGCTTAATTTCTAGTTGGTCCTTTATCATATCCTTGAAGGTCTCATTAGATTTATTGAGGATCTCACTAAATTTATTGGCGGTCTCACTAAATTTATCGGCAGTCTCTAGAAATTTCTTGAAAAACCTGATAACCGTGGTTTTGAACTCTATATCCTGTCGTTTTCTTTCCTCCATTTCTGTCATTTGTGATCTGTTTCTTTGTCTCTGCATTTTGGCTGCTTCGCTTTCTGAGTTAGGCGATCACTGCAAGGAATTAACCTCTATGCCACTTGGTTATGAGAGTCAGCTGTGTCTACAGTGGGAGAACTTCTGTGCTGGAGACACCCTTATGGGGCAAGAGTTGTTTCAGTGGGGCTTTTGTGCTCACTGCATCTGCCCCAAGTGTGTTCCTTGTGGATTTGTTTTGTTTAGGATGGTCCCACTCTGGCCACTGGGTGAGGCTGGCTCCTGTATCTTTAAGGAGGTGTTGATTTAGCCTTTGCCTTAGGCTACTCAGCCTTTTATATGCAAAAGCCTCTGACACAGCTTGGGAGGGGCGGGGCCTCAGGGAGTCTACAGGGCGGAGCAAATAGCTATGGTGCTTCTCAGCCCTGCGCTAAGAGACACGGGGTTTCTGTGTCCCACGGTATTTGTTGCAAGCAACGCTGAGAGAAACCCACTTTGGATTTCCTCCCAGTGCCAGTCAGTCCCCCTTCTCCGGGTGTCTGGGTCCTCAGAAACTCGCCTGGAACTGGAGTTCAGAGCCACTGGGAACTGTGGCTCTCCCATTTTGGAAAAGAACTGTGTCCTCCGGCACCAGCCCTCTCCCCGAGAGCCCCGTGCGGGTGCCTCCGTACCTCTGTACTCTGCCTCCGCCACTCCTCTGAGTCTCAGACTCTTTTCTAGTTGTAGGATTTTCACTCAGCCAGCCTTCCTGTGGGTGTGAGTGGTGTCCGTGTTTTCTTTTGTGGATATTCTGAAATAGTTGTTCACGGCTGCATTTACGGTGTTTACCTTATGCCGCCAACTTGCTGTCCCCTCCTTTTTTTTTTTTTTTTTTAAAGCACTACTGGTAGTTTTAGAATAACTACAATTTATGGTTTACAATCTATTCTTAATTTTTCCAAAGTCTGGATTTTAAACATTTGCTTTTCTTATCCCTATAAAACATCAAAATACTCTGGAAATGCAAATATTTCGACAAGTGGGTAGCTGACTGAGTGCAGGCATTGAGCATTACACAGGTGGGAATTTGGTCTGTTGGCCCCGAGCTCGGGGACCTCAAATGGAAAGCTCCGAGTCACTGATTAGTGACCCCTGGGCGGCAGAGACGTCATCAATGGGCTCTGTCACCGAAAAGCCTCTTAAGATGTAAATTAATTACTCGGAGACTTGTCAAGAAGTATTTGGGGGAAAAGGAAAATGAACAATTACTGAACAAATGAAGTTCTTTTCACAAGTTGTGAGTAGGGAACCATGCAGCAATTTCACAGCCGATAAACAACAAAGATGAATGCAAGTATCACACTAATTGTTATGTGCTTTCTGCTATATTTTACATATTTAATTCAAATTTCCCCCTCTCAGTAAGGCAATTCTTTCAATGTGTAATTGATTTAATTGTTGTATTTTTGTAAGCTTTTCACATGAATACACTCAGACACCAGAGAAGTTTCTGTAGTGAGGAAGCCAAGTTAACGAAGAGCTGGGAATTAGGAACTGGCTGGCCTAGGCATCGAAGCCAGTTGCTGCCACTTGCTAGACTTGCAGTTAGTTACTCAGTCTCTCTAAGACTCAGCTGCCTCATTGAAAAATGAGGGAAATAACTATCTCATAAGTTTGTTATGTTGGGGATTAAATGATTGTAAAATGTTTGATCCAGAGGAAGTAGTCAATAAATGATAACTGCTACGAAAAATACTACAAAAGCCTTTGAGAGTCAGCACAAACTGCCATTTTCCTCCCTTTCCCTGTGTCAGTAATTTTCAACTGGTGTGCACAAGAATTTTTGATACATGTACTACCTGACTGTTTAATTAAGGACACTGACTTCTTTTCCCTCAGGTTGTCAAATAAAAAAATGACAACAGCCAACACAATAACTGCCCATTGTGAATGAATCAAAATTATACCTATTTTTTGTCTGGCAGGTTGGCAAAAAATGTAATACAATGTTTGGTGTGTTGCAGAATTGTAGTAATTAGCTTATGTATGCTATGAGATAAAAAAGGTTGAAAATTGATGCCTTATGTGAGCTGCCATGGAGAGCTATGCTCTCCATGATGTGGGATGTATTAGCCTGAGTCCCTGAGTGAGGCCTGTGTGGCTTATGAGTGAGGAGTTCATTTTGTTAAGCCACTGAAATGTGGGGATTGTTTGTTATGCAGCCTATAAGGCCTCCCCTGACTGATGCAGGAGGGAACCCAGGAGCTTCCACTGCCAGCATGTATAGGACCCTGGGAAAGATAGATCATTAGAACAATCCACTGGGCCATGGACAAATAGTCACCTGGACGAGGGCAGGATGGTTATGACTAGAGGGCCCTCCCACAGTGGTCAGTAGAGGGTGCATGGAACCTCAGATCCCAACAGACATTGAAACAAGGGAAATATTATTCATTTGGGAAGGTATTGAATTTACTGGCTCCATTCCAGGAAAGTCTCAGGGAGGTTTAAGAGGTCTAGAGACTTATCACATGTTCTTATAGCTGCCCTCTCCTTACCTGTCAAAATCAGAGGATGGGAATGTCACGATGATGTCTGCAGAAGGGGAACCACAGTTTGGTAACCATGCTGGGATGGTGCCTTGCCTACCATGTCTGAGAGCAAATGACTGGTGGAAGCTGCCTCATGCCTTTACCGTATTGTTCTTCAGATTCAGCTCATCCCCAGAGCGGGGCTGCAGTCCTGGGGGCGAGTCTCTGGAAATGTAGGCTGTCTACCAGGAGGAGTTTTCAGACACAAAACAAAGTAGTTGCTTTGCATTCCATCCAGGAGTATAGACTTCGTTGCTGAACCTGAAATTGAGATCTTTTGCAAATTAAAAGTCATAAACTTATGGTAAAGCTGCTTCGGGGCCTTTATGTCTCTATCTGGTCGCTTCTGCTTTCTGTAAAGAAGGAAGAGGGTGTGTTCTGTATCTGAGAGAGTGTGGGGCCTTCCTCAGTCCCAGCCGCTGAGGTAATGGCCTACTCACCAGCACAGACACACCTTTGTAGAGTGAAGCCTGAGGTGCTGGCCTTTCACCCACACCCAAGAGGCTGATGAATAGTAAACAACCTTTCACACACTGAAATGCTAGTACCCTGATCCACTCTGGAAAGAGCATCATCACCTAAATAGTTAATATGCTGAGTGTTTCCCAAGCTCTGTTCCCTAGAACCCAAGTTCTAGAAGACATAAATAGGAGCCCTGGTACTAGGGTTTCTGAGGTCAAAGCATTTGGGATGTGTTGTATTCTATATGCCTCCTTAGTGATGTGAACTGCTTGTTCAAATCTAACTAACAACACTGACAGACGAACTGCTTGAGGCTCTGACAGGTCCTCAAATTAAAAAATCCCTTTGACTCAAGTAGATCTAATTAGGTGGGACCTTAACTGTGTTTTTCTCAAATTAGTTTAGATTTGACGATGAGCCATTTTTAGTACAACAAAATGATTAACATCCTGAGAAACAATGAACCTTGACATACTGACTTCAGAGTTGCTACCTTAATTTATTTCTCATGACTTAGGGCAGGACAACCTCTGGCCTTGTCCAAAGGAACACATTTGTGAGGCTATAAATGAGATTCATGGGCAGTATGTGCAGTCCAGCCAATGTGTTTGCGTGAAGTCCCACAAAAAGTCAGTCTTTTTCCAGAGGAAACCTCCAGAATAAGCAAAGATGTTCATTAATTTTCTTGGGTTCATTGGCCATTACCAACTGCTTATTCAACATATTTTTGGTTTTTACTCTGTAGGTTCGAGTAACTGTTCATCTCAAGATCAGCAAGGAATTCACCAATCATAATGGAGGCTTTCTGGTGTTTGGATATGTCTGTGGTGGACAGAATAACGTAACCCTGCCATCCCCCGCCCCAAATGTTCCTATTCTAATCCTTGGAACCTGTAAATATGTCATTTTACACGGCAAAGGGACTTTGCCAATGTGGTTAAGGACCATGAGATGAGGAGATTGTTCCTAGTATCTGTGTGGATGCAATGTAATCATAAGAGGGAGAAAAGAGGGTCAAATATAGAAAAAGAAGATGTGACAAGGGAAGCAGAGGTTGGAGCGATACACTTTGAAGTTGGAGGAAGGACCATGAACCAAGGCATGCAGGCTGCCTCCAGAAACTTAAAAAGGCAAGGAAAGGCACTCTCCTTCAGAGCCTCCAGAAAGAATGCAATGCTGCCTACCCCTTGATTTTAGTCTGGTAAGACTTAGTTCGTGCTTTTGACCTCCAGAGCTGTAAGTAATAAATTTGTGCTATTTTAAGCTACTAAGTTTGTAGTAATTTGTTACAGCAAGAGGAAAGTAATTCAATGCCTTAATTCCATCATCTCTCAAACTGGCCTAAACCCCCATAATAAAACCTTGACCACCCTCTCTAAAAGGAGATTACTCCGGACAGTTCCTAACATTTCATACTTTCTGCATTCCTCTGGGAAGCTGGGCTCCCTTATGAGAGCCATTACCCCACATGCGGGTTAGTGTTGTTGGTTGTTATCCTGGCTGCTCAAGGCATAGGGAACGTGAGATGGGCATACTCGACCACCAGAAGCAAGAGCAGTTGAGATCAACTTAGGAGCAGAGGTTTGGAACAGGGACTGTGGGCCACTTTCTTTGATGGGTTTGATTTTATCTCCTGCTGCATACCATGTGGTCAGTACCCATACCCTGAGCAATTCAGTCCCCCCTATTTTGGAACCTAGAGCACACGTCAAGAGGTAGCCCCATTCCAGGAAGTCATATAACCAAAGGAAGTTATGGCCCTGCATTTTGGACACAACAAACAGAAGCAATATGGCAAAAGCATATATGGAGAAGGTGTATCCATACATACGGCACCTGAGATGTAGGACCACTCAGAGGTGCCCTGGGAGGCGCAGCATGTTGGCATGTCTTGCCCTTTAGCACCAGGTTCTCTGTACTCAACTTCATGAACAGGATCATTTCTGTGCCCTGCACAGACTCTCCATCTGCACCAACTATGCTGTTTTTTAAAAAGATCTATTTCCATGGATTCCCAGGTTTTGTTTTCTTTCTTTTTGTTTGTTTGTTTGGGGGTGGAAGAAGTGGAGGGCATTGTTTGCTTTCTTATTTCATCCTTTGGTGGGCGTCCTGGTTTTCGAAAATGGTTTCAAAGCCTTTCATAATGCTTGCCTGCCACCCTCTTGCTCACACGGATTACAGGCAGATGGAGATTATCGATGAGATTCTGGAGTCACATCTTTGCTGCCATACCTCCCAAGAGAGTGTGATAAATTCACCCATTTCACTGGAGAGGACAAGGTCAGGGGAATGGGTAGCACAACTCTACCTTCAGAGGGGAATCTAATGGTTGTTGGGTCCTCTACTTGGCAGGTTGGAGGACACCCAAACCCTGGCATACCAGACCCAGGGTCTCAACAGATGCACGTGGTTTCAGGTGGATAGGGAGAATCAACCAGTCATCAGCAGTTTCTCAAACATTCACGCTTTTTAAATCACACTTGATAAAGTTTCTGTGGCTATGAATCTAGACCTCTGCTGGGATCTTGGATTCCTGGGAGAGTCACAGGAAATTGCTCCAGGCATCTGGATTGCTGCCCTTGCTCCTCACAATCCTGAGTCTTTGCCCATTTGATCTCCCCAACCTCCGTTTCCCATTCTGTTTACCCTGTTCTTAAATCTTGATCCTCCTCAATTCACAAATTGTGGTGTTTGTTCATCAACTGACAAGGGTAGAAGCATCCACTTCTGCTCCTTTTGGGGCTCCCACAAAACTGGGCAGGGATATTCCTTGACCCCAAATGCTAAGGAAAGGAGGTAAGATGGGGATAACAATGAAGAGGTCAGTGGTATTAGGAAAACGATTGACACAGGAGACCTAACTGGGTGAGATGGTGTGAATGTTTGTGGTTATCCTCTAGCTCATCTATTGAAATCCTAAGCTCAAGATGATGGTATTAGAAAATGGGGCTTTTGGGAGGCGCTTAGAAGCCAAATGACTGGGACTAGTGTGCTTACAAAAGAGGTCCCAGAGAAAGGCCTTGCCCCTTCCGCCCTGTGAGGACACAACAATAAGTCAGCAGCTGCAACCCAGAAAATGGCCCTCACCTGACCATGCTGGAAGCCTGAGCCCAGACTTCTGAAGCATCTCAAATACTGTGAGAAATAAATTTGTGTTGTTGATAAGTCTATGGTATTGTGTTATAGTGGCTCAAATGGCCTAAAACACTGGGTGAAAAGGAAGAAGCTGGCAATGATTTCACTGGGTAAAAAGCAATACTAACTGAAGCATCATGAAAATATTTATATTCTATATCTAATTGCTCTGTAGCATAAAACAAGTACATATATTAGTATATATGTATTATGCTAATGTGTTGTCACTTGTTCCCCCCAATTAACCCTCTATGAGTTAACTCAGCCTTCATTTTTTTTAATTACTTTTGTAGCGTGGTTATCTCTTTTCATCCTAGAAAGTTAGTGGGAAAATATCTGGGGCTGATGAGCTATCAGTTCTACGCCTCGACTTTGTGCCTGGAGATGCAAGGCAGAGGTAGTTTGCTGTTTTTTCAGCCCAAGGTTGAGTAAACAGATGTCCCGGAGTTGATTTTCCCCAGAATAATTGCATACAATGAGCACAAATGTTTAATTAATCAGGAATCTTGTGCTTATTATCTTTTCACTGGGTTTCCACTGATAATGACCCAGAGGAAAATGCTTTTCCTTTGTGTGAATGATATTTTATTTAAAGGTTTTCATTTCATCATCTAAGTTTCTCCCCTTTCTAGTGAGGGATGCGGGGGGGGGGGGGGGGGGGGGGCGGGCGAATGAGAGAGACTGAATGAATGAATACCTGTGCCACCAACAAAGGAAGGCACACCCGAGTTCATGCCCAGGGAGAGGCAGCGTTCTGACTGGAGGGAGGGCTTTCTCACCACCCAGGTCAATCTCAAAATGATGCTGTGGTCAGAATAACTCAGTATTTTATATTCACCCGATGCAAACTTCCTTCCCCCAAATCAAAGTTGGGAGGAAGGAAAGGGAGTTAAGGAAAGGTTTGACACACCAGGAAATAGGAAGACAGTTGTGTATGAAATTAGGTTTGAGTTTTCAGGACTGAACGTTGCAGTTCAGGCTGGCTCACTAATGAAGGACCAGCTCCTCCAAACTGGCGCACACCACAAAACATTAATCAGGACATTGTTTGCATGAAAGGGCTGAATTTTCTGGTGGGTAATCATCAGGGAAACCCAGTCAAGGGCAAACAAGGACGGCAGTCCTGATTAATTAAACATCTGCACCGGGGCTAAAGGCAGGACTTACCCTCTTGGATGCACATGAGCTATTGATATGAATACCACACATGGAATTGGAAAGATTGTTTGCTAAAATCCACCGTGTATGAAAAGTGTGGCATTCAGGGCATATCAAGTGATGTCTTTCTATATTATTATGGCTTCTTCCTGTGTCAGTAGGTGTAAGGGACTCTGGGCCAGGCGATGGTGTGCATTGGAGAGTTTCAAGGAAAAGCAGCACTTGAATTAGCCTTGAAGCACAGGCCAAATTCAGAAATGTGGAGACTTGGGGGAAGACTATTTCTGGAAGGGCACCCAAGGAGGAGGATTAGCATGAGCAAAGGCAGGGTGTCTAGAACTGTAGGGTGGGTTTTGATAACCACAAGTTCTGGTCTGATTGGAGTTCAGAGGCTGTAAAGGTTAGTGGGAATCAGTGTTGCAAAATAAGGCTGAATGCCAGCCTGAGGCGTTTGAGGTTCATTCTGAAAGCCATAGGAGCTATTGGAAGTTTCTTGGGTGAGGGAGGGGAGTGGCATGATCAGAATAGTGTTTCCAGGAGACAATCTAGACTATTAGCGTTGGCAGATTAAAAAAAAACACGACATCTGTATTTAGCTATATTTTAACTAAACATTATTTGTTTTTTATCTGAAATCCAAATTTAACTTGGAGCTCTGTATTTTCATTGGTTAAATCCAGCAACTCTAGCTGCTGTCAATCACGTGGTGTGGCAGCTCTGAGAACGCATCTCTTAGACCTCCAGCCACAGGGAGAGTCATTCATTGGCCTTAGCAGCTGCAACCTGAAGTTGCTGCATTTGAGCCAAGTTTGAGCCTCCCATGGCCTGCTCTCAGTCACTGACTCAGCCCAGGCTTCTCTGATGCGTGACTTTGGTTCTAGGACTTCCCAGAAGCCCTGCTGAACTTGCCTTATACTGCACTGCTACCCAAGATGCTTGCGCCCAACTTGCCTTCCTCCTCTTTCTCCTTTTCATAACTCTCCCAGCCTCTCCAGGCTCCTTCCACATGTTTTCTCATAGGTGTTGCCCTGGTAAAGTTTTGCACATCTAGTCTTACCTTGACACCTGTTTCTCGGAGAATATACCTATCTGGGTATTACTCTTTGACTTATGTACCTGGTGTGCAAATGGAAGGTGTCAGGAGCTGGCTAGGGAAAGTTCAAGATTTATAGCTGTGGAATAGGAACCAGTGATGATTACAAGGCAGAAGGTGACAAAAGAGAGGCGAGAGAAGATTTGGAGGGAGCAAAGTTTTCTGGTTTGGGTTAGTTTTGCTTAGTCTCCAATGAAGGGTTCACAGCAAAAATCATTCATGGTCCATGAAACACTGTCCATGTTTCATGCTTGACTGACATCTTAGGTATTGTTCTAGCACTTGTGATGCTGAGGCTCAGTCCTGGTGAAGAACGTTTTCAAGGATCATGGGGACAGTGAGTAGATTCTGCTTCTAGAAGAGCTCCGATAAATTGGTAGTGACTTTGGAGGGCTGTGCTGTGAAGGGCTGTGTGGCCATGTGGAACGGCACTGGGATCGATTAACATGGTCTATATGGTTGGGAGAAGGGGTGGTGGTCAGATGAGTGTGGTGCCTGTGAGCCCTGCCCATGGTGGTGGACTCCTAAAGGCAGCCTCTGTGCCTGAAGGGAAGTGATTGCTCTAGTCTAGGAAGAAAGCAAGGGGCCTTAAATAGCCAGGGTTGGAGAGGAACAGTTGAATATGAAAATTATGGAACTAGAATGAGCAAGACTTGGGAACCAAATTGGTGCAAAAGTAAAGGAGAGGGGGAAGATTTAGATAAGATTCTGAGCTTTCAATAACTGGTGTGTGTGTGTGTGTGTGTGTGTGTGTGTGTGTGTGTGTGTGTGTAATCAGACGATAAGCTCCTTGCCAACTGGGACTGGGAATTCGAGTTACTCTTTAGATACCTGGTAGTAGTAGTACCAGCAGTAGTAGCATTGGTGTCATCATCACCACTCTGACTTTTCTATAGCCATTATGCTTGTGTGTGTGTGTGTGTGTGTGTGTGTGTTATAGGATGAAAGTTTAAAGGAATAGATTTATTCAATTATGTTCATTCACTTGCCATCATTCAAAAGCACAGATTCATATTTAGTTACATACAGATTTGTTCTTTATATGAACATATGTAGGATAATTTCATCCGTTCTGAAGTCCATTAAAAAAGCTGAGGCTATAGTCCACTGTAGACATGTAGTATTTAATTTCTCTTTACTGGAAATAGCATGTAAAGATTTCAAGTGGGTTTAGATGAAGAATATGAACCACACTTGATATTCAAGGCAGCAGTTTGCATAGTTGTATTAAGGACAAAAGAACATCTGTCTGGCCCTGCCTCATACCAGGAGGCCCCGTGCTTGGTTAGGCATGCGCCCACCGGGAGGGAAGCGGGTGACAGAGGCTCTGGGGTTCATCACCACAGAATTCAGAGGACTGACTCACTTCCTTTCCCGAGATGCCGGCATGGTTTGTGGCGGTGGCTCACCACACTGGCCAGGCTCTTGCCATTCCTGTTCCATGTGATCGCATCCAAAGGTGCCAGCTCCTGGCTCTCCATCTTAGGGACGCATACATTTTTTTCAAGAGGGTGGAGGGAAAATCAACACAAAGATTAATGGACTCGATGCAGGGACGGAACAAAAATACTGGAAACTTCTGCCCATGATTCAATTTTCGGGGGCACAGAGTATCCTGGAGACAAGGAGAACCAAATCCAGCTTTGAGGCCAGAGCCTGAGTTTAAGAGATCACTGAGAGAACTCAGAGCAACAACGCCATGAAAGTAATCATTGAATTCTGCCTGCGTTCTTCCCCCGCCCCCCTTTTTTTAATGGTGGGGATGATTTAGCTTTAAAACAAATTTTAAGTTTCAAAAGAATTCATTTAAAATTTTTTTTCAGCTCACATTTATAAAAATAATTTCTCCCAACTGGAACACCAACACATGCTCCACATCAGTGGTCATTCTATAGTACAACATGCCACTTCCGCAGGCCACACAAAAGTAAATGACTAATCTCATTTTAAGTAGCATGGGAAATTGCTAGCGAATAGCAAATTCAATATTCCGTACTAGGAAAATATTTTAAAATGCTCAGTTACAGATCTAATAAGCACTATTAGATTGTACATATCTGGGCCAGCATGCCCACCCTTTACTGTCTATGCTGGCAGTAATCTAACCAACTTTGGTCCCAGTTTATTGTGATATGCTAAATTACCTGAATCTGTTGCACCTTGATTTCTTTATCAAAACCTCAAGTTGTTCATTGCCAGAGAACTGCTTTCTCAACTGGATCTATGGAGGGATTTAGGGAAATCACAGGTGTGAATTCCTTATAGCCCCCGGAGGAACGCCATAGAATGTGTTTCACAGCTGCAAGAGGTACCCTGATTTCTAATATGTAACCACTTCCTGAGGGGCAGGTATGACCCCTGGCTGCCAAACAGGGCCATTTTTGTAGAGGCTCAATTTAGGTGAAACATGTTTAGGTGGAAGAGGTACCATGTGCCACGATCATGCTCTCACCCCCCGGTTTAGGATGTGGTAACTCACAGGGCTTGGCTGTGGGCAGCCTATAGACCTGGGAAGGGACTGACCTTGCCCTTGTCAGTTACTGCTGCTTAATCTCCAGCAGGGAAACTTGGCCAAAAGGGCATCAAATGGACCCCCAGAGAAACATTATCAAAGGCCTTTTTGTCTCAGAGTGCATCGGTGCAGAGGAAGGGAATGTTATGCATGGCATATGCATGGATGAATTTTCAACCCACCCAAGTCCAAACCTCATTTTCTCTCTGGGAGAGAGGAAGGTGGCAGGCAAGAAAGCCAAGAGGCCAGGACGTTGCCAACATTCAAGTGGGAAGGGCCCCCCTCTGGAATGAGCATGTTGGCAGAGGCCTGGGGCTGAGGAATGGATTTTAAAAATGTTGTGGTGAGTGAGACACTGGGATTTATTTTTAAAATGAAAGATTTATGAAAATAACCTGGTGTAAGGAGAAAAAGATCCTTGCGTTGAAATAGATGATGGTTTGGGAGCTGGGATGACGTGGAACACAGAGAGTGATGTGGTGGGGAGGAGAAGGCGTGGCCGAGGAGAGCTCCTGAAGGGTGCCGTGGAAGGGCACAGACTGCCAACTGGGGGCGGGCTTCTCAGGCCACTTCCACATGAGCTCCCGTGACCTGGGAATCGATTTCTTCTGTGCAGGAAAGGGGTACGGAGACCCACTGTGGCAAGGCACGGAAGTCTGCGCTAGCTCCAAGAAGTAGGCAGGGAATTGACAGGGAGTAGTTCCAGGGACCTGAGGGAGGGGTGCAGCTCAGGGCAGCTGCGGGGGTGAGGAAAAACAGAGACTGATGGGCAGGCTCTTTAGGGCCTGGATCCCAGCTTTAATTAGTTCTGGAAGTTTTCTTTCCAGGTGCCAATCCTGCCCCAGACCCACATTCCTACAAGGGCAACTGCAGTTGGTCTGCCTTGGGTCATGCTCATAGTGCTTGGTCAGAGGAGGGCACCAAACCAGGAGGGCAGAGAGGTTCTTCAGGAGAAAAATCAAGGGGCTTTTCAGCAGGGAAAGGGGAAACCAGAGCTGGGAAAACAAGAACACATGTGCCCACTGCACGGGGTTAGAACAAAGACATCACAAGACGTCTTGGGTACCATGAGGTCATGGAACGGAAGGGGTTAGTATTCGTGTGACATTCTTACCTCAATTATTTCTCACAAGTGCCCTGAAGGAGAGGAAACCAAGTGAGGACTCAGGAAATGGTCTAGACTCAAGTCCCCCTTGGGGCTGACACCCAGTCATGGGCCCCAGAGGGAGGGTGTCTTCTGGTTTCTGTGGGGCTCACATAGGGAACTCCATGGGGAGGGGAGTAGAATAGTATTTCCCAGCCCGAAACTGCTCCAGAGTGCTGAATGTTCGGTATAGGCACAATAGAGTCTTTTCACCCACACTTCATATGCAATTGAAGTCTGAGTGCTCATCCCATATTGTAAATATTTTCAGGAATGCTGGGAGAAGGGGAATTGCTACCTGGTAGCATTACCAGAAAGAATTAGCTGGGAAAGGGTGTAAAGGTGTGAGGCTCAGTTCCCCCCTCTGGCCAACTGCATTGCACCTTTTGTTTCGGCATTGAGATGCTTGGTTCCAGTTGTTACGTGGCTGGGTTCCCCCCACAGCCTGCCTGTGAGCCCCCACCCCGTTGGATGAGAGGCAAAGACATAAGGGTTTCAAGAGGGAGGCTACCTAATTGGACAAACACTTGACACACAGATTCGACACATTCCACACATGCCTGTGCTTGAGCAACACCACCTGTAAGCTGGTGAGATGGTGTTTTCAAGGGGTGGTAACCCAGGAAGCTGCCCTTTTCCCCCCACTGTGGGAAGGGCAGTCTTACACACTGTTCCCGCAGTCCTTTGATGTCACTGGAGAACAACTGCAGGAGCTACTTTTGGGAATGCAACTCAAGGTTCAATGTTGAGATCATTGTTGATGTTAGGTGTTCCGGGTACGGACATAGCTGAGTTCCACCGAATTTATCAAGGAAGACTTCTGTGGTGAGTTCGCGTGGAGATCACCCCTGTCCTGGGGGACAGATGGCTGAGTGTTTTGAAAAGTCTACCCAGCCTAGAATTTGCCTCTCAGAGCTTCCCTGGACTCTGGGTTGGCACTGCACTCACCGTTCTGAGGCCATGAGTTTTATTCTCCAGCGTTTTTACGTGTGGAAACCTTCATTCAGGTTCAAGGTTCTGTGAGACCAAAGGTGAGCTTGGGAGATGGGATGTAACCTCCCTCCTCCCCAAACCGATCTTAATAACTACACACCTTGAGGAGGAACATAGCACATTTGATACGCAAACTGTTTCAGAATGAGTCTGCTAGCCACCATCTTTCAACCAGATGGCTACTCCTAAGATCTGTTTCTAAAGAAAGTTTGGAGACTCCGTTAGTAGACAGAATCTAAGGGGTGGCACACTTATTAAAAAGAAATCCTGGGTAAGGCTGCATTCTGTAAGAGGAACTGCCTTTTAGCTTTCAAACATTGCAGCTCTCAGCTAATCCAAATGTCTATTTATAATAGCATTTGGAGAAATCCTTTAACTTTGGTGTTAAAAACAGAAACCAAGAAGACCATAGTAAGAAGGAATCCACAGGACGATTTTAACTACTTATTTTGAATATATAATGAACATGGATATTGTATACAAAAAAAAAAACACGAATATAGTGAATCCCTTTAAATTGTTTTCAGGTCCCTTCCTCTCAAATCTCTTATGTGGGTGTGCCTACAAGAGCTGTCTTCCTTTTCGTGGATGTGCTTTATCTTTATGGAATACTCAAGTTCACAGATGACGCCCTGTTGGGAGGGTCTGTGTGGGATGTCACCCCATGACAGGACTCTTATTTCTGAACCAAAGAGCATTCTCCATCTTGTACATGTGCTAACTCAGAGTCCACTCCAAGTCCTGAGCTTTAAAGAGATTACTTTCCTCCAGCATTCTTTGCTAACTGCCTGCCTCCAGTTAACATGTTTCTCTGGGAAAGATTTATCTTTCTCTTGGCATGGCTTTGCAGCTTTCTGTCTCTCTTTGAATACTTTCTGCCTGCTGCCTCTGAGTGCTGAATTATCTCCTTACTGCAGGGTGGAGGAAGTGATTGATATTGAGTTCCAACAAATATTTACCAAATATCTGCTCTGTCAGGCACTGGGCTAGGTGCTGTGTGGAAGAGTAACTTCCAAATTTAACCTAACTTGGAAATGAATTCCACTGTCGGCAGAAACATGCTCACCCTGGTCTTTCCTGGGAGACACTATGGTTACCCTCCTGGTTACATCAGCTCAGACTTTTACCCTGAATGGTTTTATGCCCCTGTGGAGGCTACACGGTCACCCAGGGCAGAGCTTACTCAAGAGAAGTGTTGGAGAAATGCTATTGGTTACAAAATGGTAAATATTTCCTCCCATGACCATTTCTTCCCTTTCCTAGGCCTTCTTGCTAGAGAAGGTCTCTCTCCGACAGCATCCCAAAAGAGAGTTTCTTAAGTGCTGTGAGACCTTGACCCTGTCTGCAGCTGATGGCATTGGGTACGGACTCCTGACCCAGGATAAGCTTGAATAGGAAGTCTAAAGACAGAGACTATATTAGTTGTCTGGGGAACTTGAATTGGAAAGGGAAGTAATTGTGGATGCCTCTGAGAACGAAATTGTGAAGCCTCTATAATGAGCCAAATGCACGCATTGCCAAGGAAGCCATTGACACACAAAGAAATTTGTCTGTCCTAACTGGAAACTGCGTCCAAAGAAATGTCGCTCAATAGAATTCTAAACCAAGAACCTAATGCCTTACTTGTGTTTGAGGTTTGATGTAATGCTATTTATGTGGCCTAAGAATCCTATATAATAAAGAGGGAATATGCAAATTGACCATCACTCCGGTCAATTTGCACCCACAGCTGAGGCTAAGTTCCCATAACAAGCCTTAAGGAGCAATCAGCAGGGACCTGAGGCTGCCGCCCACCCACCTCCTGCATGGGGCTTGACAGGAGACCTCAGGCTGCTCCCCCCACCCTGGCACCAGTCCAGAGGAACTCAGGCTGCACCCTCTTCCCTGGTGCCAGGCTAGGGGACCTCAGGCCATGCCCCCTGCCCTCACCCCAGGCCAGGGTACCTGAGGCTGTGACCCAACCCAGCGGAACTTGATGGGGGCCCTCAAGGTGTGCCCTCCGCCCTAGTGCTGGGCCAGGGGACCTCAGACCATGCCCCCCACCCCAGCACCAGGCCAGAGGACCTCAGGCTGTGCCCCCTGCCAGGCTGGGGGATCACAGGCCACTCCCTCCGCCCAGCAGGGCTTGATGGGGGACCTCAGGCCATGCCCCCCTGCCCTGGCACCCAGAGGACCTGAGGCTGCACCTCCTCACCTGGCAGGGCTTGACAGGGTGGGACCAGCCGGGTCTGGATCTAGCCCAATAAAGGGGGGCTGTCCAGGTTTGGGTCTCGAGCAATTTTGAGGTGCACGTGGGTGGTTGAAGACTTGACTCTGGGTTCCATGGTGCACCCCAGACTCTGACAGGAGGAAGATCTTCATATACATTTTACTAATTTTCTTTAATCTCTGACACTTCTATGATAGAGAAAGGGCAAATAGCAATATTAAAATATTTCCTCTAATTAATCCCCTTTTAATGTGCACGAATTTCATGCACTGGGCCACTAGTATTTGAGATAAGATATTAACATGAAAATGTGATTCTAAGGCATGCTGCCATACAATTAGGAACAAAACACAAAACTTTCTGTTGAGTTACACCCTCAGCTCAGGCCACATTCCCCCTCCCCCATAAATAAAGCCATATGAAGATGCATTTACTCTCCAAAATGACAAAACTTTTTAGGAAACAACTGCCCATGAGAGTGAATCAACAAATAGAACATGCATCAGGATTAGATTACCAATAACTTCACATAATAGATCTATTATACAGGGACTCTAAGCATATTTAACATATTCAGAGATGTAAAACAAATAATGGAAAATATGGTAAAGGTACAAAGTACCATGAAAAGAGAAAATACAGATTTGAAACAGAAACAAATAAACTTGAGAATTAATAACTGTAGTCATTAATTTTAAAGGATTAGATACAGCTAAAGAAAAAATTAGTGCACTGGAAGAGAGATTGATTCCAATTCAGAAAGTATCACAAAGTTATAAACAAATTCCAAGATGTAAACATATACGATAATAGTTAAAGATATGGAAGATAGAATGAGAAAGAATAAGAGTTTCAGAAGAGAGAATACATAATGAAAGAGAACTCTTCAAAGAGAAAAGGGCTGAGAAATTTTTACAATAATTAAAAGATAAAGATAATAAGATTCAGGATGCATAGCAAGCAATGAGCTGAATGAATAAGGGAATATTCAAATATTAGGTCCACTATAATGGAATTGCAGGACAACAAGGCCAGAAAGTTCTTAGAGCAACCACAAAAAGAATCATATCTCCTACAAAGGCAATAGGGCTAGGCAGGTGGAAGACTTCTCAACAGCAGCAACACAACCCAAAAGCCAAAGAGATGATATACCCAAAGCACTAAGGAAGGAGTGAGATCCAAGAAGCGAAATGAAATTTAAACAAGCATATTCTGTAGAAATAACGATTGACAAATGTTAAGGGGATAAAACAATACGGAACTGAAATAGTGGACAGCAATAAGATGGTGGAAGAGTGGCAGATGACCAGAACTCTAATTTGGTAGGTAGGGTAGAGATGCTGACTTAATATTACACTCTCTAAAATCAAGTATGCGTGTTAAAAATGAAAGGGTCACATCTACAAAGGTATGTATATTCAAACATACAAATTAGATGTGTAATTACTAAATCAGTAAAATAGGAAAAGGGAGTAAAGGAAACTTGATCAATTCATTAAAAGGCAGGAAAAAAGAAATCAAGAATCATAGATAACAAAGTAAATACAGAGCCCAAAATAAGAAGGCAGAAATAAATCCTAAATAAATATAAATGGACTAAATGTGTCAGTTAAAACACAGAGATGGTAAACTTGGATGAAAAAAATCTGTGTGGGTTATAAAACTCATCTAAAACATAAAGGCAGAGAAAAGAACAAAGACATAAATATGGGAAAAAAACCTATCAGGCCCCAAATGGGAGGGGACTTGATAGAATTACACTTACACCAGACTTTGGCAAACTTCATGATTACGGATAAATATTGTTATACAAATACAACAATTTTAATAGCTACTATGTACCTAATAACATAGCCTCAGAGAAAAAAAAGCAAAAAATTAAATTCTCAGGAAAAACTGTCAAGTATAAAATCATAGTAGAGGATGTTTTAACACTTCTCTTCAAAGAGGTACAACAACTTCTAAAAACAAGTAGGGAAAAGATTTGAATAAGTCATTCTTGGAATGATAATGGCCATTGTGCAGATCGTGCCTCTGGTTCCAGCTTAAAGAGGTTCAGGGTCCTTCTCTCTGACATCGGTTTGGGAAAGCGAACTTTCCACAGGACATCCTTTATGGGAGGGAAGGAGCCAGATTCTATGACCTCTGCTCTAACCTGTGCAGGGCTCCCTCCTGTGGATGAGGCTTGTTCCAGCCTGGCCTCAGGGAGGAGGTGATTTGGGCCCATGAATACTGCTGACTGTTATGTAACTTGGCTATGATTTTCCCCGTCTGCTTTTTAAATTAGTGTAAGCGAGTATGGCATCAGGATTCTCTGCACAGAGCTGAGGCAGCAGAAAGTCACATGCATTAGGTGAGGTGCAGGCTAAAGTGCTGCCACAAAGACACTGAAAAATCAGAAGCTCAGTCGCAATCTTCTCTCTGGCAGGGAACAGTCCAGACGTAGGCGGCAGTACCAGGCAGGTAGGTGGCGCTGCTTCATAAAGTCATCCAGCTCCTTCTGTTTTGTTGTCCTTCTCTTCATTCCCACATCTGCTCTTCAGCCCAGAGGAAGGGGAAGCCCCTCCTTGTCAAAGCTGGGTGCTCAGAACTTGCACCCAGCACTTCCACCCAGGACCCTCTGTCTGAAACTTAGTAACATGGCCACTCCAAGGAGCTGCCTGGGAGCCTGGGAACTATTATCTCCAAGTGGGCAGCCATTTACCTTGCTCCTCAGTGTGTGTGTGTGTGTGTGTGTGTGTGTGTGTGGCGGTCATTCTATTGCTGCAAGGAAGGAGATTATACTGGACAACAAGAAAACAAGCAGTGTCAGCCACAGCATAAAACTCTTTCTAACCATAGCCCCACTCACCACATGACAAGGACACTGAAAGCTCTCACCTCAGTTTCACCATCTAGAAAACCTCATCACACGGAGTGGTCATGAACAGCAATCAAGGAGAGTGCAAGCAAGGACCTCAGGGCTCTCCGTGGGCCCCTGGCCCTGTACAGAGCAGGGGCCTGGGTCAGGCACCCCCCTGGACTGCAGGGCTACAAGCACCATATGGGGGGTACACAACAGTTGACCTGCTTCTGCCTGGCACTGGGCTAGGTGCTGTGTGACTGGAGCCCCTTTCCTCCTCCTGATCCCCCCTTCTCCCACCCTCCCCTCCCCAATGAAAGGATCCTGCAGATTGATGGACTGCCACCTGGAAGGTGGAGGCTGATCCTACACGCCTGTGTGCTTGAGGGAAAGGAGGATTAATGAGCCCCTCAGACTTGACTCTGGGTCTGAGCTCATCTCGGTGCCTGCTCGGGCTGGGGATGGCCCACCACCAGCAGACAGGCAGGCGGCTGCAAAGCTTTGGTCATGCTGCCCTGGGCGTGACCTGTCAGGTTTTGTTTTCGATCTGTTTGTGCCCAATGGTGTAGGTCACACGCAGAGTTCCTCCCAGGAACCGGGTTGCTGGCAGTTGTAAAGTACAGGAGCTTGGATCTGTCCGAGCAGAGGGTTAAATCATAGAGTGTTTTACAAGGGCAGCTATAGGGAATGTCTTGTTTTCTCCTTATATGGCTATTTTTCTCAGTCCAGAATCCCAGGGTGTATTTTACGTGGTTGAAATACACAAATGGAGTCATAGTCTTAGCCAAACATGCTATGTGGCTTTAAAATTAACAAGCCTCTCTCTACTTCTGTGCCCCAAACACACATCCACAGGCATGGTTTCTGATGAGACTGTGGAAAGATACTCCTTCCTTTTCAGCCAAAAATATTTGATGGGGTGGGTTTCTCCTATTTCCTTGCTTTATGCATGAGATATATTTCTTTTGACAGAGTAGTTTGCAAGCATGTGGGTCAAATGTACATAACACGGTTTTTATAGAGTGGCTACTGGATGTAAAGAGCTACATTAGCTGGTCCTGGGTACACAGGCAGAATGGGGCACCAAATGTGCAAATAGGAAAAGGAAAGATGTTTAATGATAGTTCCAGATGATGCTAGCAGAAGCACCAGCAGGCCGCACCTGATGAGTTAGAGCGTGAGCTTGCCACGGGCACTCAGGGGAAAAAGAGATCTGTTGGGACTGGCATGGTTAGGGCAGGTTACATGGGCGAAGTGGGGGTTGGAGCAAGGTGGAGTTGGCTAAGTCAGGGGGAGATGGGGAGGCACTCTGGGTGGGGGTGGCCTGAGAAAGTGCAAGGAAAAGACAATGAAGAGGCTTCTAGAAGAAGAGAGCAATTAATCCAGAGAGGCTAGAGCAAATGGTCCAGGTAGGAGAAAGGGACTTTAGCTGGGAGAGGCAGATGGAGGCTGGGAGTGGGCGTGAGTTCAGGATTTCTGTTGCATGGTAGCAGGGAGCCATGGGAGGCTCTGGGATCAGACCGAGTACCAGTATTTTCAATAATTTATGATTCCAAAACTTACTTTTTTTGGCTACCTCAGTAAATACGACTTAGCCTAGAAAGTTAGGATTGGATTAATTAAGTAGATGTTCAGGTACTACTTATTGAGATTTCCTTATTGGATGTGTCTCTGTTCTTTACATCTTGTTTCTCAGATCTTTCTTTACAATAGTACTTGCAGAACCTAAGCTATTGATCCACCTCTAGTGAATCTGAGGGAGATTTCAAAGAAGTCAAAACACTGCATCTTACTATGGGGGCCACTCTATAAGTTCACCATGAAGCAGAGTCAAGGTCTTGCTTGAGTTTCAAAGAACAATGAAGTGGCCTGGCATCGCCAACATATGTCCATTTTAACCGCACTCACCCTGTTCCTGGAGCTGGGATGCATGGCTAGCCGAGGTGAACCCAGTTCCGGGGAGAGCCCTCACTGCTCGCCAGGGGAAACCGTGCCATTTATCCTGAGAATGTGCAGAAACAGCATTTGACTGGGAAGAGGCCTTAGGTCATTTATCTCCCACTTTTAAAACGATGAGATCGATGTGTCTCCCCAGTGGGCTGTCCCCCTTCTATTCAGCAACAATGCACTACTTCTTTCCAAAGAGAAATATGCTTCCAATCAGGCGGCAGGGAGGCAGGGGATGGTAGCAACGGGGATCAAGCAACTTTCATTGAAGGATTCATTTTTGATTTAAATATTTTGTTCTAATCTCTAACTTCCTTTTTAACTTGGCAGAATGACCAAAAGAAAAACAATGTCCCTCCCTAGCCCAGTTTACAGCCTGCCGGAGCACAGGATCCAGTTACCTCTTCCAAACTGTATATGTTCGGTTGCTCAATATATTAGTGTGTTGGTTTTTTTTTGTTTTGTTTTTTTTTTTTTAAATCTATTGCTCACATATGGGGGAGGGGGGTGTTTCTTTTAATGGCTTGTCAAACTGGGCTTTTGTGAAAAACCACAGGAAAAAAAACTCAGAATGAAAAATATAGATCAAATTTAGCCAGTTATTTAATACTTTTTTTCCCGGGTCTTTGAGTGTGTTGTGGAAGGAATTCCCTGCAAGTGATACATCCTGTAGCTGTAGGCAGATGTAATCCCCCGGCCGTGACACCAGCAAAGGTTTCCCCTCACCCTGGAGACGTGTGCAGCCATCTTGTTCCCTCTCACAGGGAGGGAGGAGGAGGACGTGATGGGCCCTGCACACAACCTGTACTGTTGCACATTGTGTTTACAATCCCCAGGGTGCCCTGTGAGCCTGGCCTTGGAAGGGAAGGAACCAGGGAGTTGGGAACCCGGGGTTGGAATGTGGGGAGCATCCACAGGGTGCTCTCTCTTCCCAGGAAGCCCTTTCTCCTTCTTGCTGCCCATCTGCCCCACTCATTGCTTTGAGCATCCTTCAAACTCACATCCTCTACGACACGTGCCTGGGTGGACTCTGCCCAGATGCAGTCTCTGCTTAGTGCTCTCTATAGTCTGTCCTAAGAGCTCACCGCTTGTGGTCATTCATTTGGACTTTTTGGCCTTTTCTCTGTAAATATGTTAAAAACATATTTTTCCTCATGATGGGGAGGGTTTTTTTCTAGAGGGGAACAGGCTGTAGATTCCAGACCAGAAACAGCTCGCGGCGTGTCTGGTCCAGGGCCCCCAGAAGCACACACTGAGACAGTGACTTGAGTGAGATGGATCTTTGCAAAAGGACCCCAAGAGATACCAGGAGAGGTATGCTGGAGGGAGGAAGGAAAGGGGAGGGGGCCACCAAAAAAGCCTCATCAAGCTAGTGGCCACTGTGGGCAACTGGGTCTTAACCCTGCTGAAAAGTCTTCCCAGCCTTGATATTGCGGACAGTTTGAGCCAGATAATTCCTGTCGTGAGGGCTGTCCTGGGAACTGTAGCTTTATCACATCCCTCTACCCACTAGACGGCAGCCACCACCCCACCAGGTGTGACAATCAAAAAACGTCTCCAGCCAGGGTCAGATGCCCCTTGGTGGGGCAAAATGCCGTGGTCTAGAACCACGGGAACCACAGGGAACTCCGGGTCGGGTGCAGGCCCTGGCCACGGGAAGTGTGGCCGGCGAGCACTGTGATGGTAAGGCCCAGGCGACGTGCCATGAGTGGCCACTGAAGTATCTGCGCACCTTCTAGAGGTGGGGGAGGGAATGGAGCCTCGGCCACTCATGCTGTTGGCTGACTGCACACAGCTGCAGGGAGGAGGCAGGCCTGAGATAAAGCTGGCGGAAACACTAGTTTCAAACGACTTCTTCCTAACTCCGTAAGCTCAACCTGGTGTCCTCTCATCCTTCACCCTCATCGTATCCTCTCTGAGAAAAGATTAGATAAACCCTTCCCCAGGCCGCAGGTGCTCTCAAGGCCTGGAGAGACGAGCTGAAAGAAGACACTGTTTCCTGAGCCTCTGGGGAGTAGGTAGCTTCCCTCGGTCTTCTCATTGCTTCCTCAGCTCAGCCCTGCAACAGAGACCTAACTAACCGGTGTCACACACGGGGAGGTCACCACCCACAGACACACAGGTATTGAGGGGCAAAGGCCAGATCTGAACTCAGCTCTCCCCACATGTAAAGTGCATGGATTTTTCTATTTTCCCAATGGGTTGGGGTGGGAACAGAATATTTTAGGAAGAGAAACATTTTTCAGGAGGATCCAATACATGGATGAATGCTGATAAAACCAGCTGAGGAATGAGCGGAGGTCCTGAGTTTGCAGAACTGAGAATTTTAAAGGTGTGTGGTGTGTTAGAGTAGTGGCTGCTTTCCCTTTTACCAACATGTAGCCAAAACCCCAATTACTTAGAGCCCAGGTGCTGCCTGGAGGATGACGCTGCTCTTTCACCCTTCCACAGATGCTATTGTGGCAAAGATCTGGCAAAGATTCTCAAAATGGCCAAATTCAAGGTCTTCCTCCACTTGACCTTGACATGTGACACAGTAAATCACCCCTTCTGGGCATCACCCCCTTCAATTGTTTCCTGGGCATCTTACCCACTTCTCCATTGCCCTGGTCACTGCTTCTCAGTCTCCTTGGCTGGTTCTCCTGCAGTTACTCTTAAGCATGGGCTCTAAAGACCACATCCTTGGCTTTATCGCTGTTATTCATAGTGTTTAGTCTCCAGGTGGGAGGCTGCCAATTTCTCGTTGTAACTTCAAATGGCAAAGAGCAGAGAGAGGAAGCAGTGCCCTTACGTTCCTGAGGGCACTCTTTCCATTCACGAGGGCCCTACCTCCATAGCCTCATCTAATCCTACTGACCTCCCAGAGGCTCCATCTCCTAATCCTACCACATTGGAGGGGTAGGGTTTCATCATATGAGTTTGGGGGGATACAAGCATTCATTTCATAACAGGGGACACTTCCATATGAATATACACTGGGTAACTTGAACCTATCAAGTACCAAATAGAACCTACTATTTTCCTTCGATTGCTCTCAAATTTCCCTCCTTCCTGTAATCTCTTTCTAGTTAGTGACTCACTTATATACAAAGTCTTCCAAGGCAGAAACCTGGGAGGGTTCCTAAATTTCTTCTGCTCACCCCACACCCCTCCACCCGTCTCCCACCTAACAAGTCTCATTCTACCTCCCACATCTCTTGGATCTGTCTCCTCTTCATTACCTCCCATTGCTGCGTTGAAGCAGGTAGCTTCTGTTATTCATCCCTCTGACATCATGACATCCTCCAAAATGACCTCCCTCTCTTCAAGTCCCCACTGACCATTCTTTCTAAAAGGAATGTATGACCATCACCATATTCTATTTGAAATTTAAAAAATAATTCTCACCACTTTCCAAATGAACTCCAAATAGTTTATCCGAGCAGACCAAGTCCTTTGTTACCGCAGGAGGGAGAATACAGTGTGATTTAGAGTCAGTGCTCTCTGGTTCCAAATCCTGGCACCCAGTCCTCTCTCAGCCACAGTTTTCTCAAATGTAAAACAGGGATCAATAGTAATTGTTCAGTAACCCATAGAAAGCACCTTTAACAGGACGTGGCCCATATTGAGATCAGTAAACATTCTCTCTCACTGTGATTGTCTGACTTCCAAGGTTCTCATGAGGGTGACGCAAGGGACCCCCGTGGAAGAGCTCTGTGTGCTGTACATCATCTATTACTGCATCCCGGTCCTTACCTGTGACACAGAACCTTTGGTTCAGACTGGGTCCTGATTGGGGATGGGGGAGGGATGAGCACACTGCCAGCACTGGCGTGCCAGCCTGGAGGCAAGGCCTCTGTGGAAAAGGACACTTGGAGGGCACGTGGGTGGGGAACAGAGTTTTCAGTGCTATGTCCAGTAATAAGCTCTTATGCATCAGGCAAAGCAACAATGGAAGTTTTGATATAGGTGGCCGAGCTCAAGCTGCCTCATGTGTAAGAATTCACCACGTTGTCCTGTGAGCCTACTCAGGAGCTAAATGAAGGGATCCAGAGCATCTGCTTAACTGATTGAGCTGGTGAAGAATGTGAGGACCCCTTGCTGTATACAGACGGCACTCCACATGGCAGCTGGACTGGCCAGAAAAGGTGTAGGCTGGCTGGTGGGCCGGTGTGGTTCCTCTATGAGTCCTCACTTGTTGCCCCAGGCTCCCTAGGAGAACTTCCTAGGAGAAGCTGGCTGGAAGGGAGGACAGGAGGTCCCCTTGGAGGGCCTATAGCTGGAGGCACTGGGAAGGTGTGGGAAGTGAATGCCACATTTCAGCAAATGAATAGTAACCTTGAGTGCTCCTATCTCAGTAAAAGTAAACCCTCTCACTTTCTTCAAGGGTCTGCCTCTGACAGTTATCCCTTAGAGGTTTAGATGACAGATTTGGGTTGAAATCCTCTAGGTTCAGACTTCAGTTCTGCCACTTACTAGCCTGTATTGACCTTAGGCAAGGGGCTCGATTTCCTCATCTGTAAAGTGGGGATAAAAACAGTAGTTACCTAAAGGAGTTATTATATGCAAGGTACTTATAACCATGCCTGACACACGGTAAGTTTTGTGGACGGGAGAATTAGCAATGGTTTCAAGGAAGTATTTGGGGCACAACCCCAGACTGAGGGACAGAAGTTCTGGATTCTGGTCTCACCTGTCTCCCTCTGATAATCCAGGTCATCTAGCCCTTCTGACCTCAGCTTCCTTATCTACAAGTAGTTTAGAGACAATGCATGTTCATGGCTCATGGTCCTCAGGCCTTGGTTTGTACCCTGTCCCAGAAGGGTCCCAAGCTGACCTCCCTCTTCCTGCCACCCACACTCATCCTCTGATGAGTGGCTTGAGTGGTCTTGCTCTGACTTCCCCTTCTCTAGGAAGCTTACTCTTGGGGTTCTACATTCCAGCCCCTCCTTGACCCTCGAGGCTCTGTGGTGATAACAGCTCTCTGCTGTAACCAGCTATCAAGCATCCTTTGTTTTTCCCTTAAACCCATCCTTTGTTGTTTTCCCTAAACCCAGCCTATACTATGGTTCAAAAAAAAATCTCTGTGTTAAATGCTCCTTGTTATCCAGCTGTTGTGTGCCATGAAGGATCTGAAATTCTACCCCAGCAGCTCGAACCCACAGTTCTGAACCATCCTCTTGGAATATGGGTAGTGTTACATCTCTCATCTTCTAACTTGAGCCCCTTCTTTCTTTGGGTTGTGGAAATCCTGTGTTCTGTCAAAGCCTCCACATCCCTCTGAATTGCCCAAAGATGCCAGGGGAGGGGCAAGGAGGGAGAGAAACTCTGGTCTGAGCTCCTGCTAGTTTTGCTAGTATGTCACCATGGGCTGACACTGGAGAAAGCTGGCTGTGTGTGATCTGGCCATCCTTGCCTCCTGCTGCCATGAGGCTGCTGCTCCTTAGGGCTGTTTCCCATTTCAGAATGTGTGACAGCACGTTTGGGGGATAAGGCAGTGCTGGGCTATGCTTGTGCTGCTTCCTGTTACTCTCAAGAAATCCTTATTTCTGGTATCAACTTCTTTTCACACCAGAAATGAGGGAACTGAAGCCTAGAGAGTTTGACTAACTAACCTGCTTTATACACGTCAGAGCTTCCCAGTTTCTAAAACAAAATGTTTGCTTTTCAGACCTAACTTCTGGCATTAAAATGTTCTTAAAGTCCACCTGAGAGTCTCCCTATCAGGGGCCAGGCCCAGTGTTGGTCTTACTCTCTGGTTGATATGAGCAATGACTCCAGTGCTGAATTCATCCTGTTTTGATCACTTTCTCTTTTTTCCTCTCTGCTCACCCCACAAATTCTCTTCCTGAACTCTCCTTCTCCCTAAGTGCCATTTTGAGAGGTTGTTAAAATCCAGATTGAATGAGCACGTCCCATTAAAACCCTTTTTCTTTTCAAACAGACCGTGAGCCTTTCCAGATTCCCTCCTCCCATCGTGCCGCTCACTCTTCAGCCACATTTAAGCCACTGCTGACAGATGGGCTTCCGCCCTTGCGGAGGATCCCCTCCCCAGCCCAGAATCGTCCATGTACACATTACTGCTGGAAAGGCAACATTTGCAAAGGCTTAATAGTCTGAGTCTCATGTCCCTGGGAATAACTTCTCAGAGTTGTCACTGGACACTGCGCCCTGATGGGTGGGTGAAGTTCCGGAGAGCACAGAACCTTAGAGCTGGGAGGCCTCCCTGAGACCTGCAGGCAGCTCCCACTCTAGCCCAGGAGGTGCCTGGGTTCATGGAGCTCGGGGAAGTCACCCACCACCCAAGCCTTGGGGCGCCCAGCACCTTCCCCAGCATCTGCATCTTTATTCTTTTTCCAGCGCCCGCCTCATGGTAGCGCAGTCTGAGAACTTTCAGGTGGCAAAGTGGAATGAACAGGGGTGGGTCTGGGGACACGGGGGTTCTCCCAGGTCCTTATTCTGTGCCACTGGGCAAGTTACTGCACCGGTTGGAGCCTCAATTTCCTTCTTTGTTGTGGGCTCCATGTGAGGGTGTGAGGGTGTGAGAGTGTAAATAGTGGTGTGCCCGGCGCGGACACGGGCAAGCAAGCAAGGATTGCCTCTCTTCTCCAAAAAGCAATCTGCTGGTCAGCCTGCCTCCAGAGTGCAGTCCCTCACCCCCAATGGCGACAGCAGCTGCTATTTGTCACCAAGGCTCTGCCCACCAGCGCTCTGTGTGGGGACAGAGACAGCGCCCGATCTGGCACCGGAAGAGGCTTTGGGGATGCTGGCTGCCTCACGGTGACGGCATTTCATTTCAGGAGCTTTTCATAGCGATGAGTTTCAAAATTATTCCACCAGAAGATGGTTGGGTCCATGAGTGTAAATCTGGACATGCCATCCGGGGAGTGGTGGTGGTGGGGGGGGGGGCATGTTTCCACGCATGTAATTGATGTGTTCAATTTTGGCCCCTGATAGCACTTTCATTTTAGTTCTAGGGCTGAGCCAGCCTTCGTCAAGGGGGAGGCGGGTTGGCACTGGTTCCAAGCACCTGTAGCCTGCCTGCTGGTGCCCTTTCCTGTCTTTGCAACACGCCCTCCCTTTTCTTCTGGGCTCGGTGCTATTTTTCAAAGTGTGCTTATCAGGCCTTCCCATCTCTCAGTGGGTGGAGGGATGTGATTCTTCTCTGGGTCCACACCCTGAACTCATGGTCCAGCCTGGGTCCCGGAGGTTGGTGCTGTGTGGCCAGAGAGGGGGGAGGGAGATGCCTGCCAGCCTGAGGCTGTCCCTGTGCTCCAGGAGCTCTCTGGCCGGCAGGGGAAAGATCAGGGATGAGGAACTGGCACTCTGTGACGCAGTGACGCTGTGTCCTGCAGGTGTGCATGAAGCCCAGGGCTGGAACGGAGGAGAAAGGAACGAGAACCTGTGTGCAGAGGGCAGCGAGTGCTCCCAGAGGGGCTGACATTTGGAGGGAATTCTCAAGGATTTGTAGGAGCACACCAGCTAGATGGAAAGGGGCAGGCCAGCCTAGTGAATTCCTATAAATACCGTTTATGTTCTCCAAAAAGCCTCTCCTCTCCTTCCCCCTTGCCTACCCAGCAGTAGTGGCCTCTTAGTATCCCTGAGAACGCCAGGGGCAGCATGAATGGGGAAGGGCTAACTATGGAAATAACTGGCTTCAAGGTTCCAAAACACCCCCCATTCAAACTAGCCATTTACAAATCTTCTCCAGATTGTTTTCTGATGAAGGAGAGTTCTTCTAAGCTGGGTATGAGGATGAGACTCATTCATAATAGCCAACAAACAAAAAATAAAGATTGATTAGTTTTAATACTATATGCTGAATGCTGACCCTATAGCCTGGTGATTAGGAAGGCAGATGTGACACTTGCTAGTTCTGTGACCTTGAGTGATGACTGAACCCTCTCTGCCTCAGTTTTCTCATCTGCAAAATAGGGACAATGTACCTACTTGTCTCATAAAGTTGCTGGGAGGACTAGTGTGCCATGTTTGGTCTTTGTTCAGGTTCCTGACACAGCATTCCTAAGTCCCTTGGAATTTACTGAGGGATAGGAGCATCTCGTGTTCTAATGAGGTGACACTTGGTGGCTCTCTAGATAGCTTCAGGGTGGGGGCTAGTCACCAGAAAGCGCAAACCTTAATTGGGACTTTCAGCCCTGCTTTCTGACCTCCAGGCGGGGAGAGCGGCTGGAGGTTCAGTGAATCACCAATGGCCAATGACACAATCAATTAAATCCACATAATGAAATGGCCACAAAACCCTCTAAATTATAGGATTTGGAGAGCTTCTGTGTTGGCGATCACATCAAGTTGCTGGGGGGTGGCATACTCACAGAGGGCACAGAAGTTCTGCACCCATTCCCCCATCCCCTGCCCCATACAGCTCCTCTGTTTGGCTGGTCCTGAGTTGTATCTTTTATAATAAATGGTGATAGTAAGTAAAGTGCTCTCCTGAGTTCTGTGAGTTGTTCTAGTGACTTATCAAAACTGAAGAGGGGACTGTGCAAACCCCCTGAATGTATAGCTGACCAGTCAGAAATACCAGTGATACCTGGGACTTGCAACTGACCACTGAAGTGGTGGCAGTCATATAGGAATCAGCCCTTAACCTGAGGGATTTGACACTATCACATAGATAGTCAGGATTGCTTGAATCGTAGGACACTCAGTTGGTGTCCAGAGAATCAGAGAACTGGTTGTTGGAGTGGAAAAACCAGAAATCCAGAGTGGGTTTGTGTGGTAGGCAGAGCAATGGCCCCACGTGTTGCCCTCAGCCAATTCTCTGGAGCCTTACACGGACGACTGGAGGCGTGGCTGAGTTAAGGATGTTGGGTCCGGAGATTGTCCTGGCTTGTCCCAGTGGACCCAATGCAATCACAAGGTCCTTCTTGGTAAGACGGAGGCAGGAGAGCCAGCGCGGGGAGAACCAGGACATAGTCAAGGATGCAGGCAGCTTCTAGAAGCTGGAACAGATTTGCTCGTAGAGCCTCCGGCAGGAAAGCAGCCCAGCTGACACCTGTATTTTATTTCAGCGAGACCCATTTTGAACTTTGACCACTAGAACTGTATGATAATAAATCTGTGTTGGTAAAGGCACGGAGTTTGTAGTAATTTGCTAGAGCAGGAGTGGAAGCCAGGACAGTGAATGCTGGCAGAGAGCTCAGGATTGAGCCTGGCAGGTGGGCAGAGTTCCCTCAGGTTGCTTATTATTGTCATGATTTCTCTCCACCAGGTTCTAGGTTAGATCTGGGGGAGGTAGCAGTGAAAGAACACACACCCGTACAAAGTTCCTGACATCACGGGGTTCCCATTCACATGGAGGGGGCGGCTTACAAGTGAAGAAGTTAATGAATGTTAATGAAGAGACAGAAAACAGAGAGGGCCAATGGCGATGGGCTGCTGGGGCTCATAAGCACACTTGGTAGGTGGCATGTCAGGAAAGCCGGAGTGCAGGTGGTAGTAGGCTCCCTAGATAGGTAGAGCAGGCAGAGGGAAGGCCCGAGCAGGGACAGCAAGAGGCCCAGCTGAGTGAGTGGGGGCTGGGAGATGAGGGCAGATCAGAGGCCTCCTAGGTCATGGTAAGAAATTGGGATTTGCCTGACCTGTGTGGCTCAGTGGTTGAGCATCGACTCATGAACCAGGAGGTCAGGGTTTGATTCCTGGTCAGAGTACATGCCCAGGCTGCAGGCTCAATGCCCGGTAGGAGGAGTGTAGGAGACAACTGATCAATGATTCTCTCTCATGATTGATGTTTCTCTCTCTTCCTTCCTCTCTCTGGAATAAATTTAAAAAACAAAAACACAAATTAAAACAAAAAAGAAATTTGGATTTTGTTCTGAGTGGGATGGGGAACCACAGATGGTTTTGAACAGGGAAGAAAATACACCTGATTTTAGTTCTACAAGGATCGCTCCAGTCAGAGCTTCATAGTGGGGCTATTGGCATTTCGGGTGGGTAATACTTAGCTGTGAGGGACTGCCTTGATTTAGGGAACTGGTTTCTAGATACTGAAGGCTAGAAATAGTATTACGATAACCCCCAAAACCCACATATTTCCACACAACCCGGGGAGGGTGGGGCAGGTGGAACCACCTTGGTGACAAGGCCTTGTGGGGCATGTGTGGAAGCAGAGAAGTGAGTTAGAAGGATGGTGACTCAGCCAGGGTGGCAGAGGTGGGGAAGGTAGAACTTATGGGATTTCATGATCAACCAGGTGTTAGAGGAAGATGAGGGCAAAGAGGACCCTGGTTTTTTTGACCTGAGCACTTAGAAAAATGGAGGTGTCATCTATGGAAACAGAGAAAACTATAGGAGGGGCAGAGATTTCTGTTGTTTTTGTTTGTATGTTTGATGGGGAGAATGGGACAAAATGATATTTTAATTTTAAGAGGCCCAGAGGAGTATTCAGGTGGGCATATGAGACTGGCTTCAAGGTACAGAAAGAGCTCATGGTGGTCAAAGCCTGACTGAGACCACCTGGGGAGAGGATGGAAGTAGAATGAGGTCCAAAAGGCAGAGGCAGGGGCCCTAGACACTCCAACTTGAGGAAGTACTGAGGATCCAGCACAGGGGACAGAGGAGGGGCAGCCACATGGACGGAGAAGACTGGCAGAGGGCAGTCCTGGGGGCCTGAGAGAGTGTGCCAGGCGCTGTGTGGGGCCGGTTCAGGTAAATCACCTCATCAGCTACTCCCCTCAGCCCTGTGCGGCTCCTGGTAGATTGCAGAAAGAACTCGATGTGAGAGCATAATCCTTCTGCTTTAGCTTTTGGCAAATGAAACGTGTAATTTCATGATGATTACCCTCATTCTGCAGCATGTTGCTCTTACTTAGCATCTGCTGAGAACAGCCCAACATCGTGGGAGCTGGGCGTTGCGATGTGTAATGACACTCGTGTGGCCTCCACCATTTTCAGGAGCTTGGGAGATGGATTAATCCTGGATATCAGTCACCTGTTCCTGGATTTTGTGCGTGTTCCTAGAAAAATACAGTTCACTGGAAATGATCATAGAATGAGGCAATTTCTCGGCTCCTTTCAAACTAGCAAGTACTGTCAAGTTTTAACCATTACCTTCATTTTATTAAAAACTTAAACTTGTCCTCTCTATGCCTAACAGTAGGGTAAGGGCACCTCTACTTGGAGAAACATTCTGCAGCCATTGGAGATGTTTCTGAGAAGCAGATCATAACATGGGGAAATGCTTATATTTTAAAGTTAAAAAGGCAGACTATACATTGCATATTTACTAGATCACAATCATATAATGTAATGAAAACAAAATAAAACAGGTGTGCAGGGGGAAAAATCATTGCAAAGAATGTGCCAAAATATTAATAGTGATATTCACTGGGTGGTAGGACAATAAGAAATATATAATGAGTATATGTTGTTTTAGAATTTGCCTAATAGAACTTCATACAGGGACAGACGTAGTCTCTATTTGTACTGTCTAACCCACAGCCACCAGCCACATATGGCTCTTGAGCACTTGAAGTGTGACCGAGAATCTGAATTTTAATTGTACTAAGTTATTAACTAAGTTGAAGTTAAATTTTAGCAGCCATATGAGGCTAGTGACTACTGCATTTGACAGTGCAGTTTAAAAGTACAAAAAATTACTATAAGGAAATGTATTATATCTCAAAACTGTTAAAAATAACATTAGCATTTAAAATGTGTTCAGTCTATCCAGGTTTGAAATTTTATTGCAATGTGGAAGTGAGCTTGGACTTTAAAACAAAGAATATGGATATACATAGGAACACACTGGGGGTTTTATTTAAATAGTTTATTTTCTAGCTCAATAAAAAGTGACCCAACATGAAGTGTGTTCATGCCCAAGTTCAGTTTTAGACCAGGGAGAAACAAACAAAACCCTGATGGTATTAGTGGTTATTCTACAACACTTTCTGCGGTTGTGAATAATATTCTTTTGTATACATGTCTAGATCTTTGTACAAGTTCAGGCCACCTGAGAGATTTCCTTTGAGGCGGGAACAAAGCCTCTTATCCCCATTTTATAGAAGAGAATAATGCGGCCCATCAAGGTTCAATTCCCAGAATCATGAAGCCAAAAGCAAAGCCAAGCCCTCTTAGTTTTGGAAGCTCAGAGGAGTTTATTATCACTCACAGTGTGGACAGACCAATTTCTAATCAACTGTTTGGGGAGAGGAACTCCCCAAAGGAGCGGGAAAGACTAGCTGTTTCTAAATCCTTTAAGTGGAGTTTGGCTTCTAGAAGGGACCTAAGATGAATTTACGAGGGCAGGTTGCACACACGTTAGATGTGTGTCTCCATGCTTTCCATGGAGATGCCACGCCACAGGTCCTCTTCTTCTCATGTGTGCTTGCTCTAGCCCTGCAGCCCCACATGCAGCTCATCCGCTAAACACATACAGCTCCTCCTGCCCCGTGGAAAGTTAGGCAATCCGACCCCCACACTGGGCAATCTAGAAAGGTTTAGAAAGAAGCCGAGCTCCCCTGGGACCGTGCTCCCTGGACGTGAGGCGCAGAGGGCAGGGTGCTAGCGAGATGACCTCAGTTGAGCAGGCTACCCGCCCTGTGCTCTCCTCCTCTGGGTGGCCCTGTGTGTTTTCACAGAGCAGCAGGCAGCCCTGCAATTTCACACAAATGAATCCACCGAATGTTTTCAAACCTGAAGTCTCAATCCTTTTTGGTTCAAGTTCTAGGGAAAAGTTGGAGCCAGTTGTGATTGAAAAAAAAGAACACAAAATAAAAAACTGGTTCACCCGTCTGTCAGTACCTCCAAGAAATATTCCCATGAAGAGGACTATCCAAAAAAATGAAGAGTAGCTCTCTTCCAAGACAGCTCCCTGGAACTCTCCCTCCCTCGCTCCGAACCACTTCCTCTCCTCAAATCTCACTTTAAAACCTTCCTGTTTGCTTTAGCCTATGACTGACTCAGGCCCCATTCATCTTTCTTTCCTCTCTCCCCATGACCACATCCTTCCACTCTCCCCTCACCATCCACCGTGAGAACACTCCCCTGCCTCCTCCCTCCCTCCATGTCAGTCCCTGGCCTGTTACCCCAAGTGGAGCCTGGCAGGTCAGGGATCCTTGCCGGCCTGCATGGGTCACCCTCGCCTGGTCCAGACACTTTTGTAAGCTGAGGGCCTCCTCCACCAGGTGCCTGCCCGTCTCCCTGGTTCTCGAAGGAACACCTCTGGTAGTTCTGCCCAGAGAGACGCTTTGCAAGTTGTATTTCACAAGTTATGGACTCAGAAACTTGAGAAGCAGGACACAGAAGGGCCTCGTAACAGACCTGCCAAGCCCTATGGCCACTGGGAGACTGTGGTCCACTGAGGAGAGGTGGGAGTGAGACACAGGTCACACGGGATTGTTGCTTTACCTTCAGGATGGAGTCTTCCTGCTCTCCACTGTGGTCTTATTTCTCTCAAGTAATGAGGAGCATCAGTTCCTCAGCCAAGTTCTAAGACAGGGTGGGCTCTGGGATGACAGTCCCAGAGTCAGCCCAAGCATTTGAATCCTTTCTGTTTAGGGTGTACATCCGCAATTTCTAAAGAGAGTGGTTTCTGCCCGGCCACAGTGGCTCAGTTGTTTACTATCAACCTATGGTCACAGTTCGATTCCTGGTCAGGGCACATGCCCAGGTTGTGGGCTCAGTCTCCCATGGGGGGCAGATTGTCTCTCATTATTGATGTTTCTATCTCTCTCCCTCTCTAAAATCAATATATATACATACTAGGGGCCCAGTGCACAAAAATTTGTGCACTAGAGGGGTGGGTGTCCCTCAGCCTGGCCCGTGCCCTCTTGCATCCTGGGACACCTCGGGGGGATGTCCACCTGCTGGCATGCTTGGCCAGCCTGGGTGAGGGGCTGAGGACCATTTTCAGGCTTCCCACAACCCCTTCAGGGTTCGTGCACTGGGGGGTGGGAGGGCTGGTGAGTGCAGGCCTGGGCATTTCCCACCGGAGGGCCCACGATCGCACACACCTGGTGGGCCCCCACCGCTGAGGGGATATACCTGGAACAGAGCTGGGTGGCAAGCCAGGGGCGGACACCAGTGCAGGATCCCTCAGTGGGGCCCTGCTGCTGAGCGAACACACCCGGGGTGGAGCCGAGCAGCAGATTGGCTTCAGATGCTCTGCACTGTGCAGCAGACGCTCCCACATGCCCTGCGGAGGCCCCTGGACCCTGGACGGGTGCTCCTGCACACCCCACAGAGGCCCCCGAATTCCTGCATGCCCTGAGGAGGCCTCCAGGGGGGCAGAGCCAGGCAGTGGACCTGGGTCGGGCGTTCCTGGATGCCCCAAGGAGGCCACTGGGGCAGAGCAAGGCAGTGGATCCAAAACGGGTGCTCCTGGACACCCTGAGGAGACCCCAGACTGGACCTCCCCCTCCAACTGAGCTGACACACCTGGAACAGCTGTGCTGGCTGCAGAGGCTCCCAGTGCAGAGCCGCCCTGGCAGCCTCCATCTTGGCTGGGTTAATTTGCATACAGCTGCTCTGATTGGCTGGTGGGCGTGGCTTAGGCATCCCAAAGAAACAGTCAATATCAATATTATCTAAACTAATAAAAGCGAAATATTAAAATTAACCGTTTCTCCGAGACAGGGTAAGCCACACCCACCAGCCAATCAGAGCGGCTGTATGCAAATTAGCCCAGCCAACATGGCGGCCGCCACTCACGGACCTGAGTAAACAGCCCTTTCCATTGTGGCAGCAGCGAAAGTGAAGCTGCGCCCCTCAGCTCAGCTCCGCTTAAACTTCCTCTAGCGAAACACAGCTTTTTGAAACAATGTAACAATCATAGAATCCTCCTGAGCTGAAGGAAAGAGCAGCTCCGGCCTAACCAGTAAAAGTAACAATTGTTTCATTATAGACGCTGCGAGGTGAAGCAGAGGAGGCTTCGTTAGTAGTTAGAAGGCCACCTTAAAGGAACAGTGTATCAATTATAGAAGATGACCCCAGGCCTTCAAGGAACAGTATCAATTATAGGCGATAAATCACAAAAACCTGCG
>PVJC01014761.1:0-35982 GCA_004026665.1 Murina feae
AAAAAGAGAACAACATGCAGGGGAGGGCAAGAGTCTGAGAGATCAACATAGAGGGGGTGCCTGCTCCAAGCCTCCACGGTGTGCCTGGGGGCAGGTCCCCAGCAGGTAGACACACACAGGAGGACTGCTCCGAGCCTCAGATGCGGCTGGGGGCAGGTCCCCAGTGGTGACACACACACACATACACACACACACACACTAAAGGCGCCTGGCAGACTGGGGCCATCAGAGGACATCCACTGAGGGGTCCCAGACTGTCAGAGGGCACAGGCCGGGCTGAGGGACTCCTTCCACCCCGAGTGCACAAATTTTTGTGCACCGGGCCCCTAGTATAGAAATAAGAAAGAAGATGAGTACTTAGGAAAAAAATAAAGCAGGAAAGAGAAAAAAAAGTGCTAAGGGCAACTGGGTATGCAATTTCAAATAAAATGCTCAGAGAAGACTTCCAGAAGTTGCCTGAGGAAGCAAGACAGGAGGGACCCGAGGGAGGAAGCCACGTGTATGTCTGAAGAAAGTAAAGTCCAAAGACAGGCAACACCAAATGTAAAATCCCCAAGAATGTGAATGGCATGAGGGAGAGTATAGATATAAAGGTCATGTGTTTAAAGCTGAACGAATGAGGAGAGAGTGGCAGAAGATAAGGCATGTGATGTAGAGCATTATAGACATCTCACAGGTTTAGGCTTTTGTTCTGAGGTGGGCAGCTAGCAGTGGGTAACAGGTTGAGACAGAGCATTATCTTACTTAAGTCACTAGTGAATGTGTTAAGAACAGACTGTGTTGAAGATAAAATGAGATAGATACTATTTCTTAATATTACCAAGTTTTTCACACATTTTACATGTATTTTATATAAAACCAGTGGCCCAGTGCACAGATTTGTGCATTGGTGGGGTCCCTCAGCCTGGCTTGTGGGAACTGGGCCAAAACCAGTTCTCTGACATCCCCTGAAGGGTCCTGGATTGTGAGAGGGCACAGGCCAGGCTGAGGGACCCCACTGGTGCATGATCAGGGTGGTGAAGGACTGTGGGAGGGCTCCAGGGTGTGCCCAGCCTGCCTCATCCAGTCCTGATCAGCAAGACCCCAGCAGCAAGCTAATCTACCAGTTGGAGCATCTGCCCCCTGGTGGTCAGTGTGCATCATAGCAACTGGTCAAACAATCAAACAAATGGTCGGACACTTAGCATATTAGGCTTTTAATATATAGGATAGGCAAAACTGTGTACCTTTTGTCACAAAGTGAAAAAAGTAGAAAAGACAGAGATTAAATCAACTGGAAATTCAAACCTTTTGAGAAACTTACGAGAGTTAGCAATTCAAATGAAACAACATATTATTCTGATCATGCTGTGTTTTTATTAGTTCTGATAAATTAAAGAACTGCAGTAATTTAATATAGCTGACATTCTACTAATTTAAAGGGAGCAAGGGTAGCAAAAGCTCAGAAGAGAATTCACTCAATTCCATTTCTCCTCCCACTCTACAGAGAACACAATTGCTACTATGTTAGTGATTTTTTCCCCTTAATGGCAGGATTTAATATTACTATTTTGAGGTAGATCTGAACTAAGTGAACTCAATCCCTTGATTTAATATGTTATTTTATCAAGGAATATGCCTGCATATTTTTGGGATTTTAACTTCATATTAGTTTATAATATGTACTATATACTGATTAATATGATGTATTAGAGATTCTACTTTTTAATGAGAGCAAGGCTTGGAGGCAAAAGCAGATTTTTCCTTCTTACCACAAAAACATATTCTCATGACCACTAGCTTCTTTCCAAAGGTCCCTGGTGAATTATAGCCTACAAATGCCAAATAGCCCTTTCACCCCAGCTCATGCTTAGTTTTTCAAACAAATTGCAGTAGTGTCATACTATAAAATCACCTTAGACAATTCCCTAGGCTATGGATTGTAAGTTTCCTCAGAGAGGTGGTAACTGGCAGCAAAAAACAAACAAAACCTTGCTGACGATAAGTCCCCTCTCTAGAGAGAAGACTAAGAAAAACAGTAAGGTCTGCATATTTTGCTTTTTCCTTCACTGCCTCCCATGTAACATTTCTAATTCACTCCCTTGGTGATCTCATCCATTCCACAGCTTTAAATGCCACCTGTTTGAGAAAAGCTTCCAAATTTATACATTCAGTCTTGAACTCTGAGCTTACTTCATATGCCCACTTGAATGTCCACAAACATTTTAAGTGATCTTCCCTCCCACAATCTGCTGCAAATCCCTCCCTCCTCTCTGTAAATGGAAAAACTCAGCTTCCTAATTGCAAGCAGCAGGAACCTTGGAGTCATCCCTTACCTTCTCATACTCCCAATCCAATCGAATAGAAATCTTGTCTTCCCAATTCTTGCAGAATCTGACCACTTCTTGTGACTAATAATGCCATCAAACCTGTCAAGCTAGCACTATTTCCCACCTTAATTATTAGATCATTGTAAAAGCATGTTAAGTGGCCATTGGCTTCAATTTATATCCCCACCTCACAATCTGTTCCTTACACAGCTGCTAGAATACTCCTTAAAGCATCAATCCGAACATTTCACTTCTTTGTTTAAAATACTCCAGTGGCTTCCTTAGAATAAATCCTATGGGCCTCATGTCATGGTGGCAATGCCATCTCTAATGTCATCTCTTCCCACACCTCCTCATTCATTCTGGCAGAGCCACTTGCCTTATGCTATGGCCTCCCCTCTCTATAGCATGCTTCCCACCTAACTGAAGGGATGTAGAGTTTGCTCAAATTTTACCTCTTCAGAGAGGCCTTCCCTAGCCATGTTAATCACACATGTAACATGGCCCTCACCCCACCATTTCCTGAGGAGTATATAATAGTAAGTGACTGCCTTTACATTTTCGATTATGTGCATACCATTACTGTATTCAACTAAAATACAAGACCAATAAGGAGTAAGAGACATGTTCATCTCAGTAAACTCAGAGCCCAGAACAATGCCCAGCACAGTCAGTAACCAAAAAAAAATTTGTCAAGTGAATAAATCATTGCTGAACCAAGAAAACAATCTATTCAAATAAAACGTATCAGACAGTGGTATGGTTATCAACATAAAGTCAAGGTCTCAATTCATCCATAATCTAGCCAATAATACAAAAGGCTGAAGTTGACACTAAGGGAAAGCTGCTACCTAGAGCCATTTCCTCGAAATCATATACTGAGAGCTCAAATTAACATGAGAACAGTTCTTAAACATATTCAATGTTTAAAAATAAATAAGTAAAAATGAAAAATATAAAGAAATATACTCAATTGTCAGCAGTAAAACCATGTTAAATTCAAACATAACAAAGCCTCTAATTTTGTGTGGATTTCATTATATTTAATCGGTAAATCTATTATACACTAATTTATACTACCTGTTAAACATGTATAGAGAAGATGTAAATGGCCTTTTAAGAGTTTTTTCAATGTATATATCCATTGTATCATGTGTAGGAAGAACTAAGAAAAAACTTGTGAAGAATAAGATCTTCAGAGAAAATAACAGGATGGGTAAGGTAATATTATCTTTCAACTGACAACTGATTTTAATTTCTTAAACCAACAAACTTGCAATAAGTTTAATTAAAAAATCAAATGGCACTGTAACTATTTTAACATAGACTAAAGGAAATATAAGGCAGAAATCAGATTATAAGAAAAATTATAGAAGTAATAAATGTTGGAAGAATTTCAGGCTACAAATCAATCATAATTGAAATCAAGCTAAATTAATAAGCCCTGCACTAGGTGAAAGGAAAACCATCTGTGCTAGTGAGCCTATATTAAATCCTGGATCCTGGCAGAAGCATGTCAAGAAGGTTGCAAAGCAATGTGACAAGAATAACTGAATAACAGCTGAATGCTTATGATCTTCAGAGAAACAGACCTCTACGATTTAAATAGCTAGGTCTATCGTTATAACATTTTATTATTCTAAACAAATGTCCTCCCTGCGTACTGAAGGATTTACAGATGAGATTGCCAGAGTGCTATCTAAAATATCATGAATTTTGAGGGAATATGGACAACTGGATAGGTACCAAAAAGCAGCAGCAAAAGGCAAACAGAACTATTTTCCAGTAGGAGAGGCTGGCTTTGACAGACAAGATCGAAGATGAATTATTAAAGACCAAAAAAAAAGCAGAAATTACAGAGAGCCAAAATGGTTCTTGAGGAAGAAATTATATCATACTAACTCCATATCCTTTGTTAAGTTTTAATATGATAACTCTGTGAAACATGATTGACTTTATATCTGGACATTTGCAATGCACTTGAAATAACGCCTAAGAAATAAAAGAAAGACTTGAAGATATTTAGTCTGAGAAAATGATGGTTCAGGGAAGATATTCTTTGAGGTTCCTTATCTTGGTCAGTCTTTTCTGAAGGTATTTCAGTAAGCCATCATTGTTAAACCAAATTATAATTTCCTCAACACTTTTGAGAAAATAAAACCACTGAGGCCAAAAGATATTGGATAGGGTGCCTTCAGTATTCCCAGACAAAGAAAAAATAGCCTTTTAAGTTAAAGGAAGATCATTGGAAAAAGTCCAGTGAAGGTGTGGAATCAGAAGAAAAGTAAAAGGCTGACAAGGACAAGTGGCAATTGTATAGGGTGGTTAAGTTGTAAATTTTTTGAAATGTGAACTTAAACTTTTATGCACAAAAGTGTTGGTTACTTAGTCTACTTTGAATTAATCCACTCTCACACTCAGAAGTCATTATTTAGATCCATTTTAACAAAAATTAAAATTATTATCTCAAAAATAACATTTTTATTTTAAATGTGGTTTTAAAAAACATGTTTTAAGACAACAAAAACACTCTGAGACTATCATGCTGATGTAAACACATTATGCATTTGTCCAAATACATAAAAAGCACAACAAGAGTGAGCCCTAATGTAATGTAATCTGTGGACTCTGGGCAATCACTATTGTGTCAATGTAAGTTTATCAATTGTAACTAATATACCACTCTAGTGGGGGAGGCGATAAATGTGTGTGGGGGAAATCTCTGTACCTTCTCAATTTTGCTGTGAATCTAACACTAATATACCACTCTAGTGGGGGAGGTGATAAATGTGTGTGGGGGAAATCTCTGTACCTTCTCAATTTTGCTGTGAATCTAACACTGCTCTAAAAAATTAAAATACAAAAAAAATCTAACATTTTAAATTTTATTATTTTTGCTATATATTTTCCCTTCTTTCTGTTCATCTCATCCTTATTTCATATATTCATTTAGCCAATATCATATGGCCACCATGTGCTAGAAGATGAGCATGATATACTCCAGCTGATCAAAATGTTTTGAGCATAAAGTTAAACTATAACATTCCAGGTTAAGAAGAGCCATTTAGATATATGCACAGGGCATTATGGTAACAATGAGGAAGGATGTTGTAGGGAAAAAGAGTTCATGAGAACAAGATGATTTACACATATTCCTTACTCAATTTATTTAATACTCAATTAAGACCATGCAGTGGAGGTGGGCATTGTTATGGTCCCCGTGTTTAGCAAAACAATTATTCACCAAATATGGCCATGTACTAATCACCAAAACTTTGAATATGTTATCTTACAAGGCAAAAGAGACTTTGCAGATGGAACTAAATTAGTATCTTTGAATGAGAAGATTATGCTAGTTTATCCAAGTTGGCCCAATATAATCACAGGATCCTTATTAGAAATTAGGAGAGGGTCAAAGAAAGATGTGATGATAAAAGCAGAAGTCAGAATGATGCTGGACCATGAGCCAAGGAATGTGAGCCACCTTGGGAAGCTGGAGAAAGCAAGAAAATAAATTCCCCGTCCAGAGTCTTTGGAAGGAATACAACACGGATAACCCACTTTGGACCTCTGATCTTCAACTTATAATAAACGTGTTGTTTAAAACCAGTAAATTGGTGGTACTCTGTTATACCAGAAATAGAGAACTAACATGGTCTCATTTCATAAATAAGTAAATTGAGGAACAGAAAGATGAGTATCAAACCAAGGTCACACAGACTAAGGTCAACCTAGTATTTAAACCCAGAATCTGTGCTCAATGATCTCTAAAATACATAGTCTTAGATACACTGAGTGGCCGGATTATTATGACCACTTGAAGTCTGTAGGCAAATTAGCTGTACACTGCATAGTATGGGATATGGAAGCCGGAGGCCTGTTCGAATACCTTTGCTGTCTGCAGTTACCAAGATAAAAGGTCTCCAATTCACAAAGGAACACAAAGATTGGACAGTCGAGCATTGGGAAAAAGTCATGTGGTCCGATAAACCATGTTTCCAGTTGCATCATGCAGATGGCAGAGTGAGAATTTGGCGGAAACAGCATGAAGGCATGCACCCCACATGCATGAGTACAACCCTTCAAGCTGGTGGGGGAGGGTTATGGTTTGGGGCATGTTTTCCTGGCATGATTTGGGCCCTTTAATTCATGTGGAACAACGTCTGAATAGCACAACATACCTAAGTATCATTGCTGATCAAGTTCATCCTATCATGTTGATGGCGTATCCCAATGGAGATGGCTTCTTCCAACAAGACAATGCGCCATGCCAGGTGCTCGTACTGTGCAGGAGTGGTTTCAAGAACATGAGGGAGACTTTACCTTGCTTAGGTGGCCCCACAACCACCAGATCTCAATCCAATTGAGCATTTGTGGACGAAGTTAAAAGAGCCATCAGGCAATTGGTTCCACAACCATTAAATCTCACAGAACTGGACAGTGCTATTCATCAGGCATGGTGTCAGATTCCTCGCATCACCTTTCAACATCTCATGGAGTCAATGCCAAGAAGAATCGCCGCAGCACTGAAGGCAAAAGGTGGCCCAACAAAGTACTTATGGGGTGGTCATAACAATCTGGCCACTCAGTGTATATACTAAAGGCACAGTGCATGGATTCATGCATGGGTGGGGTCCCTCAACCTGGCCTACAGGGATCGGGCCAAAACTGGCTTTTCAACATTCCCCCAAGGGGTACTGGATTGAAAGAGGGTGCAGGCCAGGCCAAAGGATCCCACTGGTTCATGATCGGGGCCGGAGAGGGACCAAAGGAGGGCTCCCGGGTGGGCCTGGACCATTTCACCCAGTCCCAACTGGCCGGACCACAGCAGCAAGCTGAACTACCAGTCAGAGCGTCTGCCCCCTGGTGGTCAGTGTGTATCATAGCAAATGGTCAAATGGTTGGACACTTAGCATATTAGACTTTTATTATATAGGCTATACAAAGATGTATACAGAATTATTTCTTTAAACCCTGGGGAAAACAAAAAGGAACCATCCTCCATAAGAGAAGAGTTGAAAGAAAAGTCTTAATATGGACTCTGAAATACCATATAAGAAATTTAAACTAGCATATCATGAAAAGAATCTAAAAAATATATTTTATGATAAAAAGGTTTCAGAAAAAAAATGTATTTTAAATGTGCATATGAATATGCATACGTTTGTAAATACAAAGAAATAGGATTGTAAGTCCAACAAAATGATAATTTTTTTTATGGAATGCAGTGGGGTAGTGGGATATAAGGAACTTCCAAATTGTATTCAATATTTTTATATGGTATCTGAATGTTTTACAACAAGAATATTAGAGTGTACTTTAAAACGAGACATTTTTAATGCAAGGAAATATGCATGAACTTCCTACATCATTTTTTTATTAAAAAAAAAAAATGGACGCCTTTACTGCATAAAGTTGAAAAGCCCTGCCCTACAGTGACACCAAATGGTGGCAGATCAAAATACAACAGAAAGACACTACATTTGTTCAATTTAATCTGCCTGTAAGAGGTTCGATTCCCTTTGAAGAACAGCTTATCAGAATTAAATAATATAGAAACAGATACTCAAAAACCTAGAATTTTTAATCAAAGTATAGTACACTAAGCTTCAACTGCAAATTTGTAGGCTTTTTTACAAAATTCAACTAAACCTTTTGATCCCACTGAATATTTACATACCTTATTTCTCACACAGTTAAACCACGCCACTGTGTGCTCAGTGATTTTAGTTGGTGGTTTTGTGATCAAAGAAACACTGCAAATATGTTTTAAACTGCAGTCATATAACTAAAACTAGGTTCTACTCAATGGGAACGTATCTTTGGTCAGTAGTCAATATTTCAGAGGGATGAATGAGGAGGTGCAGGGGCTGACAAGAGAAGAAGGAACCCAACAAAAAACTAATTGGTCTAATGGTAAGTTTCTAGGAAGTATATTTTCATTTCTTCATCTTTTTAATAGAAAATTAACTTGAATAAAGCATGAGGTTAGGTCATGCCAAATATAAACTGATTTATCAATAAAAGTTTTTTCCTGGACTGTCCAAGGAAAATAATTTTTCAAGTTAAGCAAATCAGTCAGTACTCAGTGTCCTCTGACCAGAACCTAAAATAACACATTCAGCATGTAGACTGTCCCATTCATTTTTACACACAAAAATATGGAGATGGAACACTTCCCAGAGCATTCCTCTAAAATACCATTTTACCAAACCTCTGGTTCAGAATTTTGGATGGGTTATTTTTTATATGACAAAATCTCCCAGAAAATATAGGACATATAAATATAGAGCTACAAAAACAACTATAAGTAATCAGCTACAAAAACAAGTCAATAATATCATTTGTTTTAGGCCCTGAACTCATAGCACTGGATATCAATTCTATAGGCACCAGACAGCAAGCACCACCATGTCGCCAACATGCCTATACTACCATGTATAAACAGGTAGAGCTCTAGAAGTCTGAGTGGTGTACTGATCAGACTGGCTAATGCTCAAATCATAAGGATAGCAAGGAGTATTAGTTCAGAAAGGTACCTAAAAATTCTGAATTATCAGAAAAAGCAGATGAGCAACTAAACCCTTAGTTTCATAAAAATACTTATGCCTGCTACTCATGCATGAAGACTATTCCTTTAGAAATGGAGATAGTATCAACATTAAAAAAAAATTTGAATCTGTGGCCTGCATCAGGGGGCACAGCCTAAAGATCCTGTCAAGCCCTGCAGGTGGGAGGTGTGCTCTGAGGTCCCTGTCAGGCAGGAGACACAGCCTAAGATCCCCTTTAAGCCCTGCCAGGCAGTGGGTGCAGCCTGAGGTCCCCCAGCCTGGCGCTGGGACAGAGGGCGTGGCCTGAAGTCCCCCATCAAGCTCTACCAGGTGGGGGCAAAGCCTCAGGTCCCCTGCCCCAGCCCAGCGCCACACAGCCTTAGGTCCCTGCTGATTGCTCATTAAACCTCATTACAGGAACTTCACCTCCGCTGTGGGTGCAACCCTATTGTGTTACAGTATCCCTGCCTCCACTGTGCGTATAGCCATCTTGGCCATTACAGCATGATGGTCAATTTGTATATTCCCTCTTTATTAGATAGGATTTCCTCTTTATTAGGTAAGATATATATATTTTTTTTCATTTTTCCCAACTTTACTAGTATTTCCCCTTTCCTCACCAAAACAATCATATTTTAGAATGTTAGTACTACACAAACCAGAACTTAAAACAATGTGTTCTAGAATAGTCATAATCAACAGATGATAAAGCACTGTTCACACTGTCGATAGCAAATCCTTTTCAACAGCATTACTCTTTCCACATTAAATTCCATTTGCAGTCAGGTATGACCTGTGATGGAATGAGTAGATTCAAGGTCCAGTTTGAGTTTACATATCCTGAAAGTGGTCCATCACTGCCTTAAAATCAAAACTATAACCTTTAGTACTAGTATCTGGGAATATAATTATTTTAATGATTTGACCCTATGAGTACACTGGTTGTAAATCACAGCTGTTTGATTTCAACTCTAGTTTTTAAAGGAGAGCATAACCTGGCTATTTTAAATAAACTTAAAATATTTGCTAGTTTGAGTTCATTCTTTTGTGACAATCACTAGAATATGGAAATAGTTTTAAATATTTTCAGTGATATACAACAGAAGTTATTAGTTAAGTAGACATTTTCATATAAACATTTATGTTTTTAAGACTTAAGGAATGTGGGAAATATTTCGAAATTATAATTTTTTTATTTTCTTTCAATAGTTTAAAAAATGGCCAAAGATCAAAACTGTAAGTAGTCTGCGGTTTAAAACTTAATGCAGCCCTAACCGGTTTGGCTCAGTGGATAGAGCGTCAGCCTGCGGAGTGAAGGGTCCCAGGTTTGATTCCGATCAAGGTCATGTACCTTAGTTGTGGGCACATCCCAAGTAGGGGGTGTGCAGGAGGCAGCCAAATTGATGTTTCTCTCTCATCAATGTTTCTAACTGTCTATCCCTCTCCCTTTCTAAGAAATCAATAAAATATATATAAAAAAATAAAACTTAATGCAAATTCTCCCTTATTCTCATATGGAAGACATTGCAAGAAGAACATTATAGAAGAACTAAGAGAAAGGGAAAGTGATCCGGTAATAAAAAATAAAGCAAACAAGAAAATACAAGGTGGGGGGAGGAAAAAAAAAAAGAGTACCCTGAAGAATTGAACAAAAAAATAAAAAGCATTTTTGCAAATACAGCAAGCTAGAAAATTTTATAATTAAAAGATTATGAAAGAAAAAACCCTGCCTTTTTTATTCTGTGTTCTAATCAGAGTTTTGTGAACTTGGGGGACAAGAGGTAGGAGGAAGCACTAAAGGGAGGGCTGAGTGGAATGGATTTATGAAGAGACAGGAAGGAATTTAAGAGCAAATGCCTACAACATGCAAAATATGTTATGAAGGACTAGTCCTTTAGTCAACCCAAATTTTCAAAATTTTATCAAACGGAAATTCATCATGTCCCTGAAGGTAGGTAATAATGTAACTGAAGAAAAGGAAAAAAACAAAACAAGACAAATAATATATAATAAAAAATGAAATACTATTTTAAAGTATCATCATGATAACTGAGCATAACCAACCTCAAATGGTAATTTAATGGTAGGAGAAAAGAGCAAGAGAAAAAAAGCTTGATAAAAAATCTTAATTTTAAGTTGCAACACAGTTAATATATAACATTGGCAAGTCTTCTCACCTCTTCAGACCCCACCTTCTATAAATAGAAAGCTGGAACAAATGATTATCAAGATTTCTGAAGATTTTTTAAATGTATTCATTTTTCAACCTCATTGCTAAAAACCAAAACAAAACAAAACAAAATATATCTGCAATTTCAGATCTAAAATATGAGATGAAATGGAGTGAGTGATTACAACGAGAAACTAACGCTACTCTTGCAATATGTTGGAATACATAGCTCTAGAATAAGTCATAACTTTCATTTTACATTTTGACATCAAATAGGGAATGTGAAACCATGTATATACTTTATTTAAAGACTCCTTGGATTTCACTTAAGACTAGAATTCCAATACATGTTTTAAATTAAGATAATGTCCTATAAATATCTTTAGGTTAAAAATAAACAGACATTAAAGGTTTGTGAGTAATAATGATAAGAAAAGCTTGACATTTTCTTCCCTGTTTTCCACAATACTAATTAAAATCCCCTCAAAAGAGAGTTAACACTGAGAGTACTCACCACAACAGCAAACTGCTCTGGTTCACTTAAGTTGTTATAGTCACTCTTGAACTGAGACAGTGAATTTAATTGTTCTTGATCAGGAAGATGCTTTAATAAGTTCTAAAAATGAAAACCAAAAGAAAGTATCTTCACCAAAGGTGCCTCTTGAATTCTAGGTAAATTTATTAATAAACTCTGGGAAGGAAATCAGTAAAAAAGTTAATCTTTAGTTACATTTCTAGGTAACCTCCCTTTTATGCAAAGCCTTAAGCTGTATTCTCTGCATCTTGAAAGCAATTTTCTTCTTCTCTATCCAGAGTTATTATATATTCAAATCAAGCACTACTGAATGTTTATTTGATTAGCTGTATAATTGAGAAAGAAGAACTCAACCTATACCAAAGAAACAGCTTTCTCACCTGGATAAATGTGATCAATTACATTTCAGCTTTAGGGAATTAAACGTCAGAAATTTCAGTTGAAGCCAAACATATTTTAACACTTCACTCACAGGAATAAAAGAAATTATCATATTGCTACTAAAAGGCAAGGAAAAGAATCAAAAAGAAATCAAGGGAATTTAAATGACAGTTCTTGCAAGATTTAACCAATATGAGTATGGTTTTAATAATAAAAATAAAGATACCTACAACAAAGACAAAGTAATTCTTCTGATGTGAAAGAACATTTTTAAAAAGCCCTAAAGACTTTGCAGATAAAAGCAAAAACATATATGAATCCTTAAGTGTCTGTGGCTGTAATGCCCTTTGCCTGTGTCATCTGCAGTCTAGAAACCACAGATTCCTGTGGCCATTCTGATTCCTTGTCCAGTACAGCCTTTCCCAAGCCAAACACACAGCAAAAAGAAACACTCCAATGGAGAAAAACCAAGGAAATGCATATAAATATGCTTCCCTGTTAGAATTTAAATGATTACACAATCTCTCAAAGTCTATATAGATTCTTTTGTGTCCAAATATAATTGGCTATAATAATGTTATAACAAGTTAGCATATTGATAATAAAATTAAGAAGAAAAAAGAGTGGTTGGTGATCACAATCCCAAATTATAATATCAGTATATTCTGTGCAAGCCCAAATTTAAGTACATATTTAAATTAAGCCTATAACATGCTACGCATATTAATGGAGAAATAAATCCCCAAAGGTGTAATTCGTTAAAAATAATGTTATAAAATATTATATATCAAAGCAGGTAAATCAAAAAACAAGTTTTTGACTCACTCTGTATCTTTGAATAAAAACTTGGTTGGCTGGCCAAAAACAAATAAAAAATTGCAATTTAAGATCATCCCTGAAAAACATATTCACTATTAATACTACCAACTGAATAAAAACATGCAGGTAGTATATGATTTTCCACATAATTAGAAATTTCTCCTAGTAGAACTGCCTGAGACCAAAACTTGGTTGTTTATATTTTCTTTTAATCATTCTAATTGACAGCTGGATTTTTTAAATTATTTATTACATCAGGCCTCTACATTTCTTCAGCACTCTTTAAATGACCATCCAATCCCCTTGAATATTTTTAGTTAATATATAATTAAATTTTAATCTCTCATCAAAAATGTATTAATTTTTCACTTCAGTATTTTTGCTTTCCAAAGTAATAAAACTATGGTGATTTGTAAGAGCATACCCCGAACCTAGCTTTGTGTCTCCCAATATACTTCACAAATCCTAAGAGCCTATCAAACTAAACTCTTCACAGTTGCCCATACACTGCCAGCATTTCCCTCACAGCTCAGTTTTTTATTACAGCCAGAATAACTGCCCTCACTAAGCTACTCACTCAATCCTCTGCCCTTTTCCACGTCTACACAGTATTCAACCTCCCAGTGCTCTTATCTTTATACATACACACACCTAGCACTCCCCTCACACATTATGTATCATACATCAGCTATGTTTATCTTGTATTTTTATTTTATACTAGTGCCCCGGTGAACAAATGTGTGCACACTGAAAGGAAATTAATTAGAGGATGGCTGGCGGGGTGGGACTGGGCGAGACAGGCTGGACACGCCCTGGAGCCAACCTCCAGTGGTCCATCCCAGGCCAGCTGCACCTGGAGTGGCACTGCAGCTCAAAGGGCATCTGCTGTCATCGCAGCTCAGCAGTAAACCAGATTAGGGGCCAATAGTAGCCCAGCAATAACACAACCTATGGCTGAAGGTGGAATTGCACAGCCCAGTGAAGAGTCTCTGGTTCTGGGGTACGTCACCAAAGAACCGCCGCTACAAAGTCACAACAGCTTGGTAGCTCCTGTGTTGAGTATCTGCCCCCTTGTGGTCAGAGTGCATCATACCTACGGGCTGGTTGGCCAGTCAGATAGTCGGATGGTTGCTTAGCCTTTTATATACATAGAAATATGTAATCATCACCCTTGCCACACTATCAATTCCAAAAATGTAAAGTCTGTTTCTGATTGAGCCTAAAACAGTGCCCTGCACATGGTGGGCATGTGCACACACACACACAGCTAAATAAGTTAATTAATAAAAACTGATGGAACAAAGGTTAAATGGGTAAAGAATGAGGTAGGAAAATGACATCAATACTGACAACTTGTTATAAATGAATAAATAAACACACCAAAATGAAAGCAGGACAGTGAACAAAACCTACCAAACGATGATTGTTAAAAAGCAATGCTCTTACCGTGCCCTATGCAACATGGGCAGTAAGAAATGTATTTTTTAAATAAAAAAATGAGACTTCAAACGCCATGAGATTCTTTTTTAATGGCTATATAAAGGCTTTGCATATGTCCCAACTAAAATTTTAGATTTTAAATTCATTAAGATTAATTTTATATTAGGCAAGTATGGTAGGCAGAACAATGACCCAACCTCCCCCAAGATGTCCACATGTAATCCCCAGAACCTCTGAAAATATTAGTTTCAGCTGACCTTAAAATAGGGAGATTATCCTGGATTATCTGGATGTGCTCAATGCAATCATAAAGGTCTTTGCAAGTGGAAGAGGGAGACAGAACCACCAAGTGTGAGGTAGATATTACAATGAAAGAAAGAAACAGAGAGAGGCAACATCGTTGGCTTGGAAGGTGAAGGAAGGTGCCATAAAGCCATGGAAGGAGGCAGCCATGAGGAGCTGGAAAAGAAAATAACAAACAACAACAACAAACCCCACACACAAAGTCTTCCCTAAAGCCTACAGGAAGAAATTCAAGCCTGCCAACACCTTGACAGTAAGCCCAAGGCCATACTTCTGGTCTATAGAAAAGTTAAGATAGTACACATTCATGTAATTTTAAGCCACTAAGTTTGTTGTAAATTGTTATATCAGTAAAAAAAAAAAAATTATTATAGCAGTAATAGGAAACTAATATATTAATAAGTTATATGGAACTTAATGTTCTTTGGGTACAAATTTCCATGCAAATAATTTTTTTTCATCTCTACAAAAGTACCATGATCATCCAAACCATTCGTGTAAGCAAGTTAAAAGCTACTCCAATAAATATTTAACAAATGCATTATAAAAACTATGAACGTGTATTAAGTAGAAAATTTTTCTTAAAGGACCTTGGAATCAATTAAGAACAAGGCATATACACAATCAACAATAACAAAGATAACGTTCTAGTAAAAAAAAAAAAAAACTGCTAGAGAAAAAGCATTTAAACAAGAATTGCTGAATTGGGTAGTTTATGTTTCAGACGCAGGGGTCCTCAAACTTTTCAAACTGGGAGCTAGTTCACTGTCCCTCAGATCATTGGAGGGCCGGACTATAGTTTAAAAAAAAAAAAAACAACTATGAACAAATTCCTATGCACACTGCACATATCTTATTTTGAAGTAAAAAAACAAGGCTGCAAAAAAACCCAGCGGGCCAGATAAATGTCCTCGGCGGGCCTCATGTGGCCCACGGGCCGTAGTTTAAGGACCCCTGTCTCAGAGACTCACAGCAAAAATCACTAATGGGATTATAGAACCACCACATTTAGAAGACAAGTGAGAAGAGGCAAGAACAAGTCCTAAGGTTACCATTTACTGATTAATCAAAATGTCTACAATAATTTTGTTGACACTAACAAATAATCCTTGTTTTCTTTTCATTGCTAAAACATCATTACCCTTCCATTATAAAATACAAGATAGTAAACTAAAGGTATCATCCTCTGGCTATATAATTTGTGGTTTGATTCTTCAAATTTAAATTTTATCTAAATATGTATTATTGTTGCTTTATGTGGAATTCAGCAAGTAACTTTGGTACTAGCATTCCTTAAATAATAGTGGGAATACAAATCATTTTAAAAATCTTCCAGCCTTCTGAGTGAATTCAGAACACTATGCAAACTATCTGTAGAATGTATAAGTGCACAAATGACCCCAGTAGGAATTGTCAGTAAGGTTACTCTGAAATAGAGAGAAATCTCCCTCGACCTTATCCTATATAATAAAGAGGGAATATGCAAATTAACCATCACTCCAGTCAATTTGCACCCACAGCTGAGGCTAAGTTCCCATAACGAGTCTTAAGGAGCAATCAGCAGGAACCTGAGGCTGCGCGCCCACTCACCTCCTGCATGGGGCTTGACAGGGGACCTCAGGTCGTGTCTTCCACCCGCAGGGCTTGACAGGAGACCTCAGGCTGCTCCCCTTGCCCTGGCACCAGGCCAGAGGAACTCAGGCTGCACCCTCTTCCCTGGTGCCAGGCCGGGGGAACTCAAGCCACACCCCCCGCCCTGGCCCAGGCCAGGGGAACTGAGGCTGTGCCCCCCACCCACTGGGACTTGACAGGGGCCCTCAAGGTGTGCTCTCTGCCCTGGTGCTGGGCCAGAGAACCTCAGGCCATGCCCCCAACCCCAGCATCAGGCCAGGGAACCTCAGGCTGTGCCCCCTGCCCTGGCACCAGGCTGGAGGATCACAGGCCACTCCCTCCGACCAGCAGGGCTTTATGGGGGACCTCAGGCCGTGCCCCCCTGCTCTGGCACCCAGGAAACCTGAGGCTGCAACCCCCCCACCTGGCAGGGCTTGACAGGGTGGGACCGGCCGAGTCTGGATCTAGCACAATAAAGGGGGGCCATCCAGGTTTGGGTCTCGAGCGATTTTGAGGTGCATGTGGGTGGTTGAAGACTTGACTCTGGGTTCCGTGGTGCGCCCCAGACTCTGACAGGAGGAAGATTTTCATATACGTTTTACTAATTTTCTTTAATCTCTGACACTTCTATTATAGAGAAAGGGCAAATAGCAATATTAAAATATTTCCTCTAATTAATCCCCTTTTAATGTGCACAAATTTTGTACACTGGGCCACTAGTATTAAATAATAATATAACATTAGAAGACATCAAAGCCTAAAAAAATTCTAAAGCACTCTAAAAATATTATTCAAATTTAAATTAACATATTACTAGTTTTAACTGTAACAAAAACAAAAATGTAAAATTAAACAACCTGACTTTCATAAAACAGTCATTTAAAATAATTGAAATATAATTATTTTGTTAGCATTATATTTAGTTTGCAGTTAAAAGAATATTCAGAGTTTTATCTCCCGGCAATGCAGAAGTTATGCTAAAACTAATTATGCAGCAATGATTTTCCATTTGAATGATTTGGTTTAAGAATTTTGCTTCACTTACAGATTTCTGTTTAATGAGAAGCTTGCAATGAAATATTGGAATTTAAGCTCTCTGCCTCTTGTTTACCTGAATCATAGACTCTGCCAACTGTGTTTCATCCACTTCCAATATCATAATTTTGATATCTTCGTATGGCACCCGGAAAGAGCTCAGGAAGATTGCTAAAAGGAGGGAATTAGTTCATAATGAATAAGGTTAAGAAAAGAGTATGAGATATAGTGCTATAGGTAAAATAAAAAATAATTAATAAATGAGAGATTTAAAAACATTTAATAAAATTATTGTGGGGGAAACTTTCATTAACATATTTTATACTTCTCCAGTTTTAGACCTAGTGTTTAAAGATAGTCTTATATCATTATGCTGATTTCGAGGTTGATTTTTAATGATTAGTTATTAGCTAATCATAGGAATAGTGCCAATTTTCAACTGACTAAAATGAAATATGTTTGGTTTACTATAAAATATCACATTATAAAGAAAAGAACCACAAAACCCAAATGTGTGTAATATTTGTAGAAACACATGTGTTTTTAGCTTGTATACATTCTTGACCTACTAAATGGTTCAGGAAAAAATATTTTATATATTTTTATTGAGTTCAAAGAGTATAGGAAATGGAGAGAGAGATAAAAACATCAATGCTGAGAGAGAATCATTGATCAGTGGCCTGCCACGTGCTTCCTACTAGGGCATGTGCTTGCAACCACACCACATGCCCTGATCAGGAATGGAACCATGACTTCCTAGTTCATAGGTCAACACTCAACCACTGACCCACAAAAGCCAGAGTGGCTGAAAAAAAACATTTTAACAAAACTGCTAAGCAGGGCATTAATCTAATCTAATCTAATCTAATACGGAAATTAACCATCACTCTGAGACACCAAAGCCACACCCCATCAGCCAAGCCATGCTCCCAGCCAGAGTGACTATATGCAAATTAACCCAGCCAAGATGGCAGCTGGCAGCCACAGAGCTAGAGCAAACAGGAGGCTTCCGTTGCACCAGTGATGGAGCAAACTGCCTACCTAGGCTGGCTGGGTCTCTGCTCAAGGTAATAATGTTTCAATTGTAGAAGCCACAGAGCTGAAGCAAACAGGAGGCTTTGTTGCTTACCTAGGCCTCCGCTCAAGGCAACAAAGTTTCAATTATAGAAGATAAATAAACCCCAGAAACCTGATTCCAGACAGCCTTGCTGGGACATTGGTCAGTGGGAGCTGTGGGCAGCCTGAAAACGGCCCTCAGCCCCTCACCCAGGCTGGCCACACACCCATGGGATGAGGGTCCCCACTGGCTAGCCAGGCACACCAGCAGGTGGACATCTCCTGAGGAGTCCCAGACTGCGAGAGGGCACAGGCTGGGCTGAGGGACCCCCCTGCCCCGCCGAGTGCACAAATTTTTGTGCACCGGGCCCCTAGTACTTTTATAAGTTATAATAATAATTCACTATTCAGAAATATTCCACATTATGCCACAGAACTAGCCATTACATGTAACTAAAACTTAAATATCCAATATCAGAAAACAAATTTTCATGGAAAACTATCCAAATAAATTATATGGGGTAATGTTATTACCGAGAATTCCAATTTTTATTTACTTTATTTTTGATACCTCATATATCTACTGTTAAAACACAATGATCTAAAAAGTTATTGAAGTATATAAGGATATTTTCACAGCATTAGATTTAATGCTGTGCTGTTCTCCCCCTATTACTATTTTTGTGTTTCTTCTTTCCAGTGACAGGTGTCACTTCTTGAGCATACTCAGGAATTGCTAACTACTACCCACTAATTTATTTTATATACTACTTATATCATTTTGTCAGTATTTTTTAAATGATTTTATTGATTTTAGAAGGACAAGGAAGGAGGGAAGGAGAAGCTGGAGGAAGGAAAGAAGGGAGGGATTTATTGGTTACCTCCTATACTGGGGACCAAACCAAAATCCTGGACATGTGCCCTGACCAGGAAAAGAACCTGGTACTTTTTGATGCACAAGACAATGCTCAACCAAATGCAACACTGGCAAGGGCAATAAGTATTTTCAAAGAAGGACACTAATTTTCATTAATACTCAGAAAATATGATGTACTTCTCTCTTGGAGTAAGGCTGTATTCCAGATTCCTGAGGTTACTTTGTAGCATCTACAGCTAAAAAAACAAAGCACCATCTATGTTTTTATCATTAGCTTCATTCACAGATTTCAGAATCAAACAACCATAAGTCTAGTATTATAGTGCTATAAATTATCTATAAAATATGAATATGTGAAATCCTTACTATACCAAGAACAAGATGGAATAAAGGGTCTAAATAATATTATAATGGAAATTGATGCAATTATAAAATACTACCCCCATAGTAGACATTAGAAAAAACAAAAAATATGATAACTAATAATCACTATTATTCAAGAGGAATTAACTAATTGATGGCGAGGAAATAAAATCTAAATGTAAACGTATGTACAAAACAAGTTGCATATAATTATAAAATTAAATGTAAATAGTAACAACAGAGGGGATACTAAAAGAAAATTAGCATGACCAATTAGCTCTTCTATGGTGAGAGAATGACTGCTTAATCATAAAAAACAATGGAAAACATATGCAAAGATTGATATCTGACAACATGAGAAAAAAACATTAATGGCAAAGGACTTAAAGCAATTAAAAAGCAAGGAAGCTGGGAAAGTAAACCTGCTTCAAAATTCACAGAGCACTTGTTTACCTTTATTTAGCACACCATGAGATCCAAAGAGGAAAATGGGTAAAATATGTGTAAATTAGATTAAAAGAATAAGAAAAAAGTGACCAAAATAAATGTAACATGCTATACCTCAGGAGTAAGCAAACTGAGAACACAAATTGTAAAATATAATCTAAATTGAAACTTTAGTAATATTAATAAGAATCCTTAAAATTATGATTTCCATTTGAGAAACAGTGAATTCCACTCAAGAAATCTAGTCTAGGCCTGACCAGTTTGGCTCAGTGGATAGAGTGTCAGCCTGCGGACTGAAGGGGCCCAGGTTGGATTCCACTCAAAGAGATGTACCTTGGTTGCAGGCACATCCCCAGTAAGGAGTGTGCAGGAGTCAACTAATTAATGTTTCTCCCTCATCCATGTTTCCAACTCTCTATCACTCTCGCTTCCTCTCTGTAAAAAAAATTATAAAAATAAATATTTTTTAAAAAGAAATCTAGTCTATGGAAACAACAACATATAGAGAAGGTTATCTAAACTAATAAAACCGTAATATTAAAATTAACCGTCTTTTTGGGACAGGTAAGCCACGCCCACTAGAATTCCTTTAAGACATAATATAGGACTTGAGAAAGAAAGACATGATAGTTTTATATTTTAGGCAATATGGCAGAGACATACTTAAAAGACAGAGGGCGATATAAAAAATATATATTTTTAATCTTAATAGAATATGCATTTCTGAGCTGTCCTGAAAATAATAAAAGTAGAAATACTGAGAGAAAATAACTAAAGAAATGAAAGAAATATTTGAAACACTGGGCAGGAAAAAAAGAAATTCCTAAAAAGAAATAAAGATGTAATGGAAAAATCTAGAATTTTTAGAAATCATATCCTATCTAATAAAGAGAGTAATATGCAAATTAGGTGTCACTCCATCACAAATATGACCGCCCCCAGAACCACAAGAGGGCGGCACCCAGTCCAGCTCAGGCCGACCACTAAAGTGGTCAGGCCTGTTAGCCAAACAGGTGGCAGAGGAAGCAGGGGGCCTGAGGGGCAGAACAGGCGATTAGAGGGGGCTGGGGGTCCCCTTCCCAGGCCAGAGGCCTTCTCCAGAGGTCTCAGGCATAGAAAAGGATGGAGCCTGTGATCAGAGGAAGCAGGGGCAGAGCCAGTGATCAGAAGGGTATGAGGGTGTCCTACTCAGGCATAAGCCCTGGGCCAGAGGCCTCAGGCCTGGGCAGGGCAAGGCTAGAGATCGCAGGGGCCTGGGCTCCACAGAGCCAGTGATCGGAGGGGCATGGGCAGAGCCTGCAATCAGGGTCTGGGCACCAGTGCGGCCAGCAAACCAGCAGTCTGGAGGGTCCTCTGCCAGGCCAGTAGCTTTGGCCAGAGGCTGCCAGTGGGGCAAAAGCAGAGCTGGCTATGGAAGGGGGCAGGATCAGAGCCGGTGATCGCAGAGGATTGGGCTCTGTTAAGCTGGCAATTAGAGGGGCTTGGGGATCTTCTGCCCAGGCCTGCAGCCTCAGGGAGGACTGCAGGCCTGGGCAGGGGCAGAGCCAGTGATCGCAGTGGTCTGGGAGTCCCCTGCCTAGGCTTGCATCCTCGGCAAGAGGGTACAGGCCTAAGCAGAGGTGGAGCTGGGATTGGAGGGGCAAGAGTGGAGCTGGTGATCAGAGTGAACTACAGAGGAAACACCTTTCTTAACGCTCATTGGCTAAACTCCCTGTATGCCACTGGTAATATTCTTAGTAACCAGAGTAATAAGAATCCCTAAAGGCGATCTCGGGTTTTTCCACTAGACTCCTAGAGAAAAAAATGAAGGTCCACTGCTGGAGGACTAAGAAATATCATATCCTGCCCTAGCCAGTTTGGCTCAGTGGATAATGCTTCAGTCTGCTGACTGCAGGGCCTGCATTCAATTCTGATCAAGGGCATGTACCTAGGTTGCAGGCTCCTCCCTGCCCGGGGCCCAGATCAGGGCTCATGTAGGAGGCAACCAATCAAAGTGTTCCTCTCACTTTGATGTTTCTCTCTTTTTCCCTTCTCTTCCAGATTCTCTAAAAATCAATGGAAACATATCCTCAGGTGAGGATAAAAAAAAAAAAAATGTCATATCCTATGAAAGACACATCTTAAAAATGCCTAAATAAAGTTGTCATTTTTTTCATGGTGAAGGGACTGGAGTCCGTGTTGATGAAAACACCTTGGAGGCTGCGGTGACTGGCACTGGCTGCAGCAGTGCGGTGATGGGGTTGGTGGACTCCTCTGATTAGCCTGGTTGCCTCCCACAAAGGGAGGACAGACTGCAGCTTAGGCCCACTCCCCAAGGGGAGCAGGGAGCAAGCTAATCCATCAGCAGGACAACCCGAGGGCTCTCAGTATGTGAGAGCGGGCAGGCTGGGCTGAGGAACCCCCACCCAGTGCACGAATTTTGTGCACCAGGCCCCAAGTCTATCTAATCTAATAAAAGAGTAAAATGCAAATTAGGCATCACTCTGCTACACCTAAGCCATGCCCACCAGCCAATCAGAATGACTATATGCAAATTAACCCAGCCAAGATGGCAGCCATCAGCCACGGAGCTAGAGCAAACAGGAGGCTTGCTTGCCCCGGCTATGGAGGAAGCTAAACTACCTGCCTGCCTAGGCAGACTGTGGCCTCTGCTCAAAGCAACAAAGTTTCAATTATAGAAGTCACGGAGCTAGAGCAAACAGGAGGCTTGCTTGCCCTAGCTATGGAGGAAGCTAAACTTCCCACCTGCCTAGGCCAGCTTTGGCCTCTGCTCAAGGCAATAAAGTTTCAATTATAGAAGATAAATAAACCCCAGATACCTGCTTCCAGCCAGCCTCACTGGGGGGCTGTGGCCAGCCTGCAAATAGCCACCAGCCCCTTACCCAGATGGCCCCACTTTCATGGGATGAAGGTTCCTGCTGGGGTCTTGGCCAGCCTGCAAACAGCCATAAGCCCCTCAACCAGCATGGCCAGGAACCCCAGCAGGACCCCCCACCCTGACGGGGCTGTGGCCATCTGTTCCTCACCCAGGCTGGCCAGGCAGAACCCACTCCCTGAAGGGAATGTGGCCAGCCTGAAAACGGTCCTCAGCCCTTCACTCATGTTAGCCAGGTACCCCAGTGGGACCCCCTGATCCAGGACACCCTTCAGCACAAACCAGCCAACCCCCACCCATACTCCAGGCCCCTAGCCTATATAATAAAAGGGTAATATGCAAATTGACCCTAAAAGCAGAACAACTGAGAATGACTGGTCACTACGACACACACTGACCACCAGGGGGCAGATGCTCAATGCCAGAGCTGCCCCTGGTGGTCAGTGCACTCCCACAGGGGGAGCTCTGATCAGCCACAAGCCAGGCTGATGGCTGCCAGTACAGTGGTGGTGGTGGGAGCTTCTCCTGCCTTTTCAGTAGTGGTAAGGATGTCAGACTACAGCTTAGGCCTGCTTCCCACTGGCAAGTGGACATCCCCCAACGTCTCCTGGGCTGCCAGAGGGATGTCTGACTGCCAGCTTAGACCCAATCCTCCAAGGAGCAGGCATAAGCCAGCAGGTGGACATCCCCAGAGGGGTCCCAGACTACAAGTGGCACAGGCCAGGTTAAGGGACACCACCCCCCTGAGTGCACAAATTTTCGTGCACCGGGCTTCTAGTGCATAAATAAAACTAATGAAATTACAAATTGAACATATGAATGAGACATCATTAGATAACAAAGACAAAATATATGGCATGAAATACTGCAAAGAAGCTATTCAAAGTGTAACATAAAGAGATGGAAAAATACAAAGTTATGAGATATAGAAGATTAGTAATGATACCTAAAAAACACCTACTTAAGATTCCAAAAGGAAGTCACACAAAAAAATAGGAAAGGAGCATATATGAATAGAAAATATCAGATAATTTTCCAGAATTACAGAGACACAGAACATCAGATCAAGGAGGTTCAAAAAAACTCAAACGTAAAATTTTAAAAATAATAAAAGCCACACTAGATAGCTCCTTGTAAAACATCAAGCATTTGGGAGGTCATATATTGTGAACACTCAAGCATTGATGGTGGAAGAGTAAATTAGCACATCACAGAACAGGTATATATTTAGAACAGGGGCCACCACACATCTCTAGAGCAGGGGAGGGGAACCTTTTTCCTGCCAAGGGCCATTTGAATATTTATAAGATCATTCTTGGGCCACATAAAATTAACAAATTAAAAATTAGCCTGCTATATTTGGTCAAACACTTTATTAACTCACCCCTAATGCTTTGGCAGGGCCAGACCAAAAGATTGTGAGGGTCTTATAGTTCCACTGGCCAGATGTACCCCACCCCTGCTCTAGAGAGACAGAAATTAAGTATTTTAAGATTTGTGAGCCACAGAGTCTCTGTCCCAACTTTTCAACTCAGCTATTATAGCACAAAGGCAGCCAAAAACAACGTGTGAATAAATGTGCTGGCTAAGTTCCAGTAAAACCTTGTTCAAAAAAACAGGCAACAGACAAGATTTGGCTGAAAGGCCATAGTATGCCACACCCCGCCTTAGAAACACCAAAAATGGGGAACTCACATTCAACCAAGCATTGAATAAATAAAGTATGATATTCAAAGTTTACTTTGCAGATAAATATACTTTATTCCTTTACTTCCTTCTATATTTATAATTCATTCACTACTTCCAGGTGTTATTCCATAATTAAAACAGCTTGAACATTAAGTACTCTATTTAGAAGAATTGAACTAGTTTTTTAAGAGTTTATTAATAAATTCTCTTGTGGAAAACATTTACTGGAACTAAGAGCAAGAAAAGAAAAATACAAAAGGGTTGAAATGGCCTAATACAAAACACACTATTCAGAAGACAGCACAGATCTTATTATTTTTAATGTTTAAAAGTTGCTAAGAATATGAAACACATATTAACGCCTCCAAATGACCCATTAAAATTAATATTTTTACTAACATGCATCTTATCCTTCAAAATGTGATTATACATATCCCAGTGGGAAGCTTTGAGTTGGTGAAGGAGTGTAAAGTGTGCAGATTTTGGAACCAGTCACATGTTTCCTGCAAAACCTTTATGTTAATTTGTAGATTCCTAGGTTCCTCCCTTTACAGCTCTACTATCCCCTCCAAAAAGTCTATAAAGCATAAGAACCTTGTAGGACTCGTAAGCTATCTCTTGATCCTCAAGTGGATGGAATTCTACCTTTTATGCTGGGCCGAGAGACTTTGCCAAAAACCTTGTAAACTCAAAATACAGAGAACCTAGCCTACCTTTAAATAAACAGTATATAAATGGGTGATTTTACATCCTTTTCTCAAAATTCTCTAGAATATTTCAGTTAAAAGAAATCTTAGAAAAATTATCTTAGATTTCTGAATGACAAGATAGTCTTGTTAACTATCATAAGACTCTCTTCTCAGAATTCAGTATCTCAAAAGATTGAATTTCATAGACAAAAAACAGCTGTGAATCAAACTATAATTATAGAAAAAAAATTTAAGAAATTAAAATCTTGAAAGAGGCAGCTAATGCTGCTTAAAGCTTAAATCATGACATTTGTTGCAATCAGAGAGGACAAGAACAATACTAGCATGGATTACATCCTACATGACACAGTGTGAATAGTGAACCTTTTGATCCTGTACTTTAAAACATGACTAGCAATTATATGAATGGATACATATCTTCTAACTGAAGCAAACAAAACAGTATCCTGCTCAATGACAAAGTAATTTTGTTATCTCTAAATAGGAATATATATAATATATAACTATAGGAAATTTTCAAAATGAGTATGCTTATTCAAGTACTACACCAACCAGATTCCCTACCTACAATGTTAACACTACTACCTATCTGGTGGGCTATGGTAAGAACTAAGAGCCTAATATACACTAGTATATAAAGGTAATTACTATTACAATTAAACTTGAAATACTTTTTAGCACATGTTCTATGATGTACTAGTATATATGGCATCTATCTATATAAAAGCCTAAGCAACCATTAAGACCAGACATGGCCCATAGCTATGATGTGCACTGACCACCAGGGGGCAGATGCTCAACCTCTCTCAGCCAACCAACCTCCCATGGTCCCTGTCCCAGCTAGCCAGCCTGATCAGCCCTGATCCCCAGCCAGCCTGTGCATGAATTAATAAAAGCCCAGTGACCGAAAGAGAGAATGACCTGAATGACCGGTCACTATGACACGCACTACAGTGGCCAACCAACCTGATCTGGACCCCAATACTCCTCTCAAAACCTCCCGAGGCACCTCCCGCAGGCATGCCCCACCCCCAATTGGACCCTCCACCCCAATCAGGGATGGGCTGGCCAGCCAACCACTCGTGGCCCCTCCCCCGGGCTTGCCCCACACCGGATCTGGCCCCTGACCCCAATTAAGGGGCAGGCCGGCTGGCCAACAGCCTGCAGCCCCTCCCACCACTGGCCCCAGCCCCTATTGGCCCCCATCAGGGCAGGCCAGCTGAACCCCATCTGTGCACAAATTCATGCAATAGTCCTCTAGTATGTAAATAATACAAAAGAACCCTATTCAACAAGTCACATATTCTCCTTCAGGATGAATATGTTAGCTAATTTACCATAACTGACCCGTCTAAAAAGTACTCTATTCAATATTTCTTCAGGACCCATAATGAGGCTATTTACAGAGTCAAGACCAGGAACTTTTAATGCAGGTCATGGACAGTTTTCAAGAAAATAACCATCTCTTTCATTTCACAGAAAACAAAACTTTTTTACATTATCCAAGTTAATAATGCTTTAAACTGAGACAATGTTCCTTTAAGGGGAGAAATTCTGTGAAATGTTTGTATTATTTAATAATCATCAAACCTATGGTGGTCTAAGCACAAAACAAAAACAAAAAAATGACTTCTAAGTCAGACTACATGTCCATTACACACACCTGAAAGACAGGGCTCTCTAACTTATGATCCTCCTACCAGAATGACGGACTCCATTCTGACTGCATTCTGAGTAAAACCAAAGACTGGAGTTTCTCTCACCAGCAATTAAATGCTTCCACGCAAAAGTCACCTCATCTCTACTTGCACTATCATTGGCGCATGGTCTATACCTAACTTGAAAGAGGCAGGCATGAGCGCTCAACTTGTGGTCAGAAATAAAAAACTATGTATTAGCAAGCATTAATGTCTACACATGAGTACAGGGATCTCAGCAGCCTACACTGCAGAAAAGGGATGGCCCTCCATCACAGTAACTATGAAAGGAAGGGGGTTCCAGAACCTTCACAAAAGGAATATCAACTCTGCCTTTTGCACACATATCTTTACCTCCCTCTTTAATCAAGAGCATGGATCTTCATATTCTAAACAACAAAAAGTCTATTCATACTTGCTAAAAGCTTACTTGAGCTATATAATTGAAAGGCAGGCTAAAAACCATGTTAATTGTTCATGCCTCTCCTCATTATATCCCACCTGCACCATCAGAAAATATTACATACATATATTATCTCAGTTCCAAGCATAACTATATTTGATGCATATAAAGCATCGGTCAGGAAGACAATTCAATACTAAGTGCTTTGCTTTCTACACGAGTATTTGAATCTAAAATATTTCCAATCAGTACTTTTGAGTAAAGGCTTTGAACTGTTCAGATGGAATAATGAAATTCATTTTACTCATCATTCCTTATTTACATTAATTTCTCAACCTCCTTTGTGTGTGATCAAGTACTACAAATAACAGAAATTCGGAGGCTTAAAAGAAATAATCCACCACAAAATTTAGTTCAAAATTTGTCATCACTTACTTCCATAATTATTTAAATACTTAAAAAAGGGAATTTGCCCTAGCTGGTTTGGCTCAGTGGACAGAGCCTCAGCCTATGGATGAAGGGCTCTGGGTTCTATTCCAGTCAAGGGCACATGCCGGGAGTTGTGGGCTCAATCTCCAGTGGGGGCACATAGGAGGCAGCCGATCAATGTTTCTCTCTCATCATTAATGTCCTTATCTCTCGCTCCCTCTCCCTTCTTCTCTGAAATCAATAAAAACATATTTTTAAAAAAGAGAATTAAAGGGTAAATTTTTTTCAGTTATGGGAGGGAGATATATTTTCATTCTAAACAGTTTTCTTAGTTTCCTTTCATTATATGCATTAATCTTTTAAATAATTTAAACCGTAAGTTTCCTAAAGTTATCTCTGAATTTATTATGCAAATTATTAAAAAATAACATTAAAAAAGTCACAAAGTAAATGAGATAATTTAAAGGAACCACCTCTAGTACTTTTACTAATTTAATTGTATTAAAATCTTCTACTTACAAAGGTTCTGGGCAACTTTAGAATCTAGAAATTTAAGTTCTTTAATTTTTTTTTTAAGAGCTTTCTTCTCTTCAAAATCCTCCTCTTCTCTTCTCTCTGCAAAATCAAAGATAGATACATGTTAGGGGCAGGAAGGCATTCAATTCCTAAAGGGCAGGATAGCAATTTTCTATTATGAAATAATCTTTAAAAAGATAAGATGTTTTAAAATCACAGTTATCAAAATAATTAAGTAATAGATATCCCAAGACCTAAACTATTTCAGATAGGCACTAGTGGTTCTTATGCTAGAAAAACTACTAAGAGTAAATATTTAAAGGTCTAACAGGAATAACAAAAATAAAGCTAATGTACACTATGGAAACCAATACCACTCAATGTTAGCTCATTTGAACAGTATACAAGATACAATTATAAAATATATAATTAGACTTACACTTAGCATAGGTGAAGAAGTTAGCTATAAAAGTGTTAAACAAAAGCAGACACACAGCTATTTTATGTTTGATATACCATGCTTATCCGATATAATAAAGAGGTCATATGCAAATTGACCATCACACCCTCCCACAAGATGTCCGCCCTCATGTGGTCACAAGATAGCCACGCCCATGTAGTCACAAGATGGCCACCAGAAAGATGGTCAGCAGGGGAGGGCAGTTGGGGGCGGGGGCTTGGGCAGGTAGGGCAGGGCAATTGAGAAGGACCAGGCCTGCAGGGAAGGGCAGTTGGGGGCGATTGGGCCAGCAGGGGAGTGGTTAGAGGGTGATCAGGCAGGCAGGCACGTGAGCAGTTCGGAGACAGCAGTCCCAGACTGTGAGAGGGGTCCCAGCCCCAGTTTACAAATTTCACGCACCAGGCCTCTAATCTATAACAACAAAAGCATAATATGCTAATTAGACCCAATAGCTGAACAAACTTCCGAATTCCTTCTGGACAAAGCTGTGGGTGCCAAGGCAGAGGCAGTTAGGGGCAATCAGGCAAGCAGGCAAGTGGTTAGGGGTGATCAGGCAGGCAAGCAAGTGGTTAGGGGTGATCAGGCAGGCAGGCAGATGAGTGGTTAGAAGTCAGCAGTCCCAGATTGCGAGAGGAATGTCCAACTGCCGTTTTAGGTCCAATCCCTGTTTGATAGGGGGTGGGGCCAGCCGGCCAACCACCTTGGGCCCTTCCCCCCAGCTGGCCCCAACCCCCATAGGCCCAACCCACCCTGATCGGCCCTCCCCCAGGCCGTCCCCACCCCCAATTGGTCCCCACCACCCTGATCATCCCGTAGCCCCTCCCTCTGGATAGCCCCAGCCCTAATTTCCCCCCCTACTCCATTAGTAGGGCAGGGCTGGCTGGCCAACCTCCTGCAGCATCTCCTCCCAGATGGCCCTACCCCAGATAGGCTCCCACCACCCAAATCAGAGGCAGGGCCGGCCAGCTAACCTCCTGCAGGCCCTTCCCCTGGCCAATCCTGCCCACATGGGCCCCCACCACCCTGATCAGCCCACGGCCCCTCCCCCCCAGCCAGTTCTGCCCCCAGTCTATTCACAGGCAGGGCTGGCTGGCAAACCATCCATGGCTCCTCCCCAGGGCCAATGGCCCCCAATCAGCCCCCTCATCCTATTCTCCCATTCAGGGGTAGGGCTGGCCAGCACACAGCTCCTCTCTATGCCCAGCCCCATCCCCGATCAGTCCCTCCCCTAGTCAGCTCCGCACCCAATTGCCCCCCCCCAACACCAACCAGGGGTGGGGGCTGGCCGGGCAACCTCCCACAGTCCCTCCCCCAGCCCCATTCAGGAACAGGACCAGCTGGCCGACCACCCACAGTCCCTCCCCACAGCCCCAACCCCAATCAGCCCCCTCATCTGAATTGGGGTGGGGCCCACCAGCCAATTGCCCATGGCTCCTCCCTGCAACTGGCCCAATCGGGACAGGCCGGACGGTCAACCTCCTGCCAACTCCTCCACTAGATAGGCCTGGCCTCAATACAAAAATTGGGGCCGGGCTGGCCAGACTGCACCAGTACACAAATTCATGCACTGCCTCTAGTCCTAATATATAAAAACCCCAGGTCCGCAATGACCTAACAAAAGCTCGAACGAACATCGGCAGTCCTGCAGTCAGTGCTGGGTTGCCAAGGCGACTGCCAAGGTGGCTGTGGATGAGGCCCGGAGAAAGAAGCAGGGTCTGATGCACAGCCTCATGACAGCTGTTGATCAGCCGTTGCCTCTCTCTTTCTCTCCCGGCTACACCAGCAGCTGTGCCTCTGTTTCTCTCTGGGCCTCCAAGGGGGCGACTAATCAGCCCTGCCTCTCTGATCAGTACCAGAGATACTGACTAGCATAGAAACCAACCAATCAAAACCAACTGATTTTAAAATACACTTTTATCCTTTACTTATTTTTCTGACCTTCTAATTCTATGTCCTGCTTCTATGTTACTATCACTATGCCTTAAGCACTGTTAATTAATGTCTTATTTTGTGGTTCAAATTTTTCTTCACTTTCTAAATTTTCTTCTTTTCTCACTCATTTATTTTTCCATGTGAACTTTAGAGTAATTCAAAAGTTGCAAAAATAGAATACACTTCAAATGTATTTTAATTGCAAGGCATTTGTAAATAGATTGGGGGGATTTGATATGTTGACAGTTTTCAAACTTATCAATCATGAACATGACATGTGTCTATAATTCAATTTAACATAGACAACCTACATATTTATTGTTAGTGTTTAGTATCCTAAATATGTCTAAATTATATTTGTAAGTATTTGGATGTTGGTTAATTCTACTTTTCCCCACTATACTTTGCAACTAGCTATTACTGGAATGTAGAAACTTTGCTGAATTTTTCATACATGTCTTATAATCTGCCGTTTTACTTATTCTTTCATTTAAAAAAGAAATATCCTATATAATAAAAAAGCTAATATGCTAATAGACCAAACAGTGGAACAATTGAACAACTGGTTGCTATAACATGCACTGACCACCAAGGGGCACGGGTGGGACATGGTGGGCATGGGCAGCAGGTGGCAGAGTGCAGAACATGGTGGTCATCGGCAGTGGCGGGATGGTGGAGCAGGTGAGCGGGGGTACCAAACCAAGGCATGGAGCCAGTCGCTGTCACTGGGGCGAGCCTCTGGTGGTTACTGAAAATTCTTTGCTCTCATGCACCATGGTCCCACCCAGCACTGGCACCTGCTGCTGGCGCCTGGCACCAGCCCATCACACAGTGCTGTCAGCATATGTGAGTGGCCGCTGCCAGACCTGATCACCCCTCAGGCCTACTCCACTCCCCCCTGCTCCCGAAGGGCTATCGAGGCTGGCAGCCTCCTCTCATACCCGCTGCCAGTGCTGGCCCAACTTGCATCTGCTGCCGGCAACAGAGCGCTGCTCACACCCACTGCCAGTGCTGGCCCTGCTCACAGCTGCACCTGGCACTGGAGCCGCCACTCTCACCCACTGCTGGTGCCTGGCATTGGTCCCAATCACTCAGCACCATCAGCAGGTACAAGCAACAGCTTGCTGGCCCCACACACTCCTGAGGGCTTCTCTACTTCCCTCTGCTCCTGGTGAGTGATGGGGGCAGCAGCTGCCACTCATACCCACTGACACCACTGGCCCGGCTTGCACCAGCTGCTGGTGACATCCCCAATCACTCCACACCATCAGCCAATGGGAGTGGGGTTAATACCGTCAGTGCATGGGAGTGGCAGCTGTGGGAGCGGGGCTGCAGGCAGACAGGGGACCCAGGGCTGCGGCAGGAAGGGCCGAGCGGGGGCACAGAGGATGAACCGAGACCCACCCCTGTGCCCACCACAGCCACGTGGCCCACAGTTCCTTTCAAGGTGCACGAATTTGCACCCTGGGCCCCGTAGTCTAATCTAATAAAAGAGAAACATGCAAACTAACCATACCTCTGCTACACCCACAAGCCATGCCCACCAGCCAATCAGGATCAGATATGCAAATTAACCCAACTAAGATGGAGGTGGCCATGGAACTGACTGACAGGAGGCTTCGATTGCCCCTGCAATGAAGGAAGCCAAGCTTCCCACCTGTCCAACAGGCCCTGAGCTCCGCTCAAGGCTACAAAGTTTCAATTATAGAAGATAAATAAATCCCAGATACCTGCTTCCAGCCCGCAGCTGTGGCCAGCCTGAAAACAGTCATCAGCCCCTCACCCAGGCTGGACAGGCACTCCAGTGGGACCCCCACCCTGCTCTGGGACACGCTTCAGAGCAAACCAGCCAGCCCCTACCTGTGCACCAGGCATCTATCCTATATAATAAAAGGGTAATATGCAAATTGACCCTAACAGCAGAACAACTGAGAATGACTAGTCACTATGATACACACTGACTACCAGGGGGCAGATGCTCAATGCAGGAGCTGCCCCTGGTGGTCAGTGCACTCCCACAGGGGGAGCTCTGATCAGCCACAAGCCAGGCTGCCAGCTGCCAGCACAGTGGTGGTGGTGGGAGCCTTTCCCGCCTCCTCAGCAGGGCTAAGGATTTCAGACTGCAGCTTAAGCCTGCTCCCCACTAGCAGGTGGACATCCTCTGAGGGCTCCCGGGCTGCCAGAGGGATGTCTGACTGCCAGCTTAGGCCTGATTCCCCGAGGAGTGGGCCTAAGCCAGCAGGCAGACATCCCCCAAGGGGTCCCAGACTGTGAGAGGGCAGAGGCCGGGCTCAGGGACCCGCCCTCCCTGAGTGCACAAATTTTTGTGCACCGGACCTCTAGTTTATTTACAAGCATCAACTAAACAGGTCTGTGTGAGACAAAATAGATACCTTGGCCTCACAGAATTTAAGGACCAACAGAGGTAGGCACAAAATAAGTGGCAATTACAAAGATACATCTGCTATGTTTTGGTAAGAACCACAGAATAAAGAATAGGCCCTGGACTTGTCAGGGACAATCTTCATGGAATAAATTATATCTAATCAAAAACTTACAAGAGAAAAAGAGAGAGCCCAGTGAGAAGATTTGAGGTTGGAGGGAGAAAGGTCAAGCAGTGGAAGCATAGTGTTCGAATGTAGAAAAGGTACAAGAACATGAAGGGCACAAGAAGAAGTGAGAATAATGAGCAGAGACTATTGAATGGAAATGACACCAGAAAATAATAAGGCATCGGATCATACAAGACCTTTTAAACTAAGTTAAGTAGTCTAGATTTTATCCTCCAAGCACTGAGGAGCCATTTAAGGTATAAGTATGTAAGAGGCAGCAAAAGATTTTCATTTAAAGAAAAACTCAGCTTGCTGAGGTATATTGAAAGAGTGGTAAAAGTGATGATGGAGGGCAAGACAAAAGGGAGTAACCTTAATCCAAATGACAGTAAATGGCACCCTCATGTAGAGCAGCAGCAACTGGGATGAAGGGAAGAGTTCCAAAAGCGAAATCAAGCCCACTTCTGTGTCCTGGATTACAGACGTGAATATCCAACTGCCTACTCTCTACATCTCTACCTTGATGTATTGTAGGCACATGCAATTTAACATATCCAAAACCACACACACACACACACACCCCTCCACACCTATTCTTCCAACAGTTTTCCTCATCTCAGAAAATGCTGCTGTTGCAATTTCTCAAGTCAATAAGGTTGAATTTATCCTCCTTTCCCTGGAAACTATATTCAAACCCATCAGTGAATCCGCCAATTCTAATTACAAAATATTCACTAAAATAAGCATTCTTCACATCTCCCTGGCTACTACTTCTCCCTGCATGTGGCCACCATTCTTTCTCACCTGGACTACAGCTGCTTTCTAACTCATCTCCTACATTCAGGCTTGACCAACTCTAGTGTCTTCACTACAATGCATCAGAAAAATCCTGTTAAATCTTTTTTTTAATATATTTTATTTATTTTTTACAGAGAGGAAGGGAGAGGGATACAGAGTTAGAAACCGATGAGAGGGAAACATCGATCAGCTGCTTCCTGCACACCTCCCACTGGGGATGTGCCACAACCCAGGTACATGCCCTTGACTGGAATCGAACCTGGGACCCTTGAGTCCACAGGCCGACACTCCATCCACTGAGCCAAACCAGTCAGGGCAAATACTGTTAAGTCTTAATGGAACAGATTCCCTTACTGGGTTGTACAGAACAGCAACCCCAACAGGCTCCCAACCACTATATTCCCTATCACCATCACACTTACCCTTTTTTCCCTCCACCAAAGCACTACTCCTCACATATTGTAAATTTGATATTGTATATCTTCCCCTATTAGAAAACAAGTCCTTTAAATGTAGAAACTTTGGCCCAGCATGCATTGCTCAGTGGGTGAACATAGACCTATGACCCAGAAGGTCATGACTCGATTCTCAGTTGGGGCACATGCCCAGGTTTCGTGCTTGGTCCCCAGTGTGAGTGTGCAGGAGGCAGCCGATCAATTATTCTCCATCATCATTGATGTTTCTGTCTCTGTCTCTGTCTCCCTCTCCCTTCCCCTCTGAAATCAATTTAAAATTATATATATATATATATATATATAAAAGTCTAAGTGACCATCGCAACCGAATGGACAACCAAATAGGTTGGGTGGGGCGACAAGTCTGGCAGGGGGTTTAGCCAGGGGCGACCAAATGACAGAGCAGCAGGCTGTGTGGGACGACCAGGCCAGCAGGGGTGTTGGTAAGGGGTGACTGAATGACTGAGCAGCAGGTTGTTTGGGGCGACCAGGCCAGCCAGGGGGTCAGTGAGGAGAAACTAGGCCGGTAGGGAGGCAGTTAGGGGCAACCAGGCCAGCAGTAGAGGACAGTTGAGGGTGAGCAGGCCAGCATGGGGGGCAGTTAGGGGCGATCAGGCAGGCAGGCAGGTGGGCAATCAGGAGCCAGTGGTCCTGGATTGTGAGAGGGTGCAGTCTGGGCTGAGGGGGACACTAGCCTCCTCCACCCCCCCCCACCCCTTTACAAATTTCGTGCACCAGGCCTCTAGTTTAAAAGTAAGTAAGCAAATAAATAAAAGTAGAAACTTTGTTCACTATTGTATTCTAAGCACCAAAAATAATGCCTGGAACATAGCAAGTACTCCATAAATGTCTGTTAGATGAATGCATTTGTATGTATGTATGTATGTATGTATGTATGTATGTGTATATAGTTGTTTGTGAGTAGATATATATGAATCTGCAAAATAAATGAGAAAGAAGGTGGCACTCAGCTTGCTTAAGCAACCAGGCAGATGCTGCTACTGTTTATTTCAGAAACAAATGAGCAACAGGTTTGAACAAGTCCAATTTTAATCACGTTCAGTTGTTAAGCTCTCATATATCCATATGGTCATGTACAAGAGACAGCTGGATGTAGAGACCAAAGAAGAGAAATCAGGATGGAGATACATGTTATCAGTTCTGTTACTAATCCCAGTCACAGTCAGAAGTTTCCCAGGTACCAGCAAATGATGATATATTTGTCTCCTTATTCTGAGTACTTATACCTTTTCCTTGACTTGTCAATTTGGTTAAAAGTTTCAGATGAAAGCTAATAAAACTTATGTTAGTGAACTTTGTTTCCTTTGCCTGACCAAATGGTCATCCTCTACTTTTGAGGGGAAAAAGAAAAAGGAAAGGAAAGAAAAGAAAAGAAAAGAAAAGAAAAGAAAAGAAAAGAAAAGAAAAGAAAAGAAAAGAAAAGAAAAGAAAAGAAAAGAAAAGAAAAGAAGAAAGAAAAGAGAAAAACCTACATATGCACATGCACATGAAACATTGCATACAATTTCAGGAAATTCATAGAACCCATAAACTTCAGGTTAACTTCAA
>PVJC01014762.1:0-35980 GCA_004026665.1 Murina feae
TTCTGTGCTGGAGACACCCTTATGGGGCAAGAGTTGTTTCAGTGGAGCTTTTATGCTCACTGCATCTGCCCCGAGTGTGTTCCTTGTGGATCTGTTTTGTTTAGGTTAGTCCCTCTCTGGCCACTGGGTGAGGCTGGCTCCTGTATCTTTAAGGAGGTGTTGCTGCAGAAGCCTCTGACACACTTGGGAGGGGCGGGGTCTCGGGGAGTTTACCGGACGGGGCGGAGCAAATAGCTATGGCGCTTCTCAGCCCTGCGCTGAGAGACACCAGGTCTCTGTGTCCCACGGTAATTGCTGCAAACAACGCTGAGAGAAACCCGCTTTGGGTTTCCACCTGGTGCCAGTCAGTCCCCCTTCTCTGGGTGTCTGTGGGACCTCAGAAACTCGCCTGGAACTGGAGTTCAGAGCCGCTGGGAGCTTGTGGCTCTCTCCGTTTTGGAAAAGAACCGCAACCTCCGGTACCAGCCCTTCCCCGAGCCCGTGCGCGTGCCTCCGTACCTCTGTACTTTGCTTCCGCCACTCCTCTGAGTCTCAGACTCTTCTCTAGCTGTAGGATTTTCACTCAGCCAGCCGTCCTGTGGGTGCGAGTGGTGTCCGTGTGTTCTTTTCATGGTTTTTCTGAAATAGTTGTTCACAGCTGCATATACGGTGTCTACCCTATGCCGCCATCTTGTTTCCTGTCTGCTTGTACATTCTTAAAGTTCACCAGATTTTCCCATTTAAATTTAATTATCCTGGCACTTCAGATTTTATTTTTTTGAAGGTGGGTACTAGCAGACGTATGCACATTAGTATGGAGGGATGGGTTATTAATGCCAAGTTGGTTCTTGCTCATTTTATCTCCAGAGTCACGTTGTGTTCAGTGGAAGTGCATGGCTTTTGTTGTCAGTTCCAGAAGCCCGTGAGCTGATTTCAAATCATCATTTTGTTAACGTTTTCCCTTCTCTTTGGATGTAGGCATAGTGGATGGAGTGATTCTTCCCACAGAAGTCCGGCTGCCCAGTGCCACCCGCCCACACTGGTTGGAACCTACCATTTATTGCTCCGAAGAAAATGGCCTCAGTAGAGCTTCCTCAGAGGGTGTTGGAGGAGACACGTTGAATATGCTGTCCGCTGCTGTGAAAATACTGTCTGATAAATCAGAGTCCAATACAAAGGTCTGTATGTTATACTTTTATACCAAGTACTTGCCGTTGGTTTGGTTACTAGCTAAAGCGATTACATAAAAAGCAACACATTTATTTTGTTGGGAAGACTTCATGTTTTGAAATAGAGGTTGTGCAGGTTTTAAGTGTAACTCTCTGTGCTGCTGTTTAGGAATTTCTCATCGCTGTGGGGCTGAAAGGAGCCACTCTCCAGCACAGAGTACTCCCTTCTGGGCTGAGCTGGCATGAGCAGGTAAGAAGCTGTATGTATGAGGCAATCTTATTTATTTTATATTGCCATATGTGTACCGAAAATTTCACAAACCACAAATGTTCAGCCCAGTGAATTATCACGAAGCCAACAGTCCTGCGTAACTACCTTTTAGGTTGGGAAATAGAATATTGTCAGCACTCCAGAATATGATTGATCTTTAACCTCAAAGTTTGGTCCCTACACATTTCCAGCACAGAGTTACCCTTTATGCCGTTAAAGGGAAGGGGTCCTGCATCCCAGGACCTGTAGAGTGTCTGGCACAGGGAGCAGTAAAGGATGTGCTGACTCGCACGTATAACCATGTGTCCTTTAAGTGCCATAATTTCAGAATTATTCTCTAAGCCAGTAACATGGCTTGAAGCATCTATAAGAATTTCTGTAATTAATTTCCAATCTAATGATTGCATATGCTTAATGAAATATAGTTGATTATGTTTTCACAGGAAACTTTGGGTGAGAAGTTAACTATGTGAGAATAAAAAATGGTGTGCTGATTCTTATTCATTTTTCTTAGAAAGGGGGACTTCTTTGTGTGCTGGGAAAATAATAAATTATTTAAAAATTGAATGTTTTTGGAAGGCTTTTTAAATAAAAGCATATAGGAAATAAGATAGTCTGTCTACCTATCTATGTATAGAAACATGAGGATATATTCTTTAGAATATCTATATCTATATCTGTTTATCTACATCTGTAAAGTAGGGGTAGAAAAATGGTTAATATGAGCACTGAACTAGCTGTAAGGGAGAGATTTAGCCTAATCTTGTTTTCTTAGACTAGAAATGTGTGAGGAAAGATGTTAGTGAGAGGGACTGGTTTTCAGATTCAGCTAGGTATGAATTAAGGGTAAAGACCTTCTCCTAGCAATGGATCATTTAGAAAACGAGATGGGACAATTTTAAGCAGTCTTTAGGGAAAAAATTTTTTTTTCAAGACCTGTTCCAAACAAAATAATGTGAAAGCAATTTATACATACTTTGTTAGTTTCATAAGATATGATTTTCCTAAGATTTCTGTAGCATTGCTGTCGTAGGATGGGCCTCTTTATTTCAAATTCTGGTTTTGAATTTTTTTCTTCTAAAGCAGGGAGTTTTATATTTTTGTGATTATAGATTTTATACTTCCTGAACATTGCTGATGAACCTGTTCTGGGATATAATCCTCCAACTTCGCTTACAACTTTTCATGTTCATCTCTGGAGCTGTGCACTTGATTATAGGTTAGTTCATAAATGGGACAAAATAAAATTTTATTTAAAATATGTACTAAGAGTTGGAAAAATGCATAATTCAGTAGAATTAAGGTTCAAAATAGTCTTTAAGAGGAGTTTCTGTTGTTGCGGCAGACTGATGTGCTGATGTTTCTTTTGGTGGTAGGCCTCTTCACTTGCCAATTCGATCTCTTCTTACTGTTGAAACATTCAGCATTTCAAGTAGTGTTGCCTTGGACAAATCATCTTCTACGCTCAGGTATCTGTGTGAACTTCTTTGTACACTAAATGCAGCTGTTCAAAACATACTGTTTTATCTAAACCCTTTGAGTAGATTCTCAAATTTTTTTGTTAAAATCAGCATTCTTTTACTAATAGCCATATCCTTTCCCCCGTTTTCAGTTTTTTCTCAGATGATTCTCCCCACCTTTCCTTTTCTTCTTCTTCTTTTTTTTTTTTGTTAATCCTCACGCAAGGATATTTTCTCACTGATTTTTAGAGAGAGTGGGAAAGAGAGGGAAAGACAGAAATATTGATATGAGAGAAACACATCATTTGGTTGCCTCTTGCACAAGCCCTGACCAGGGCCTAGGCCAGGGAGGAGCCTGCAACCGAGTTATGTGCCCTTAATCAGAATCGAACCCAGGACCCTTTGATTCCCAAGCTAATGCTCTATCCACTGAGCATACCAGCTAGGGCTCAGCCCACCTTTTCTATTCACTACTCTATTTCATTTTTAGGGAGGAAATAATTCTCAAGATTGTTAGTTTAATTTATAAAGTAGATATATAAACTTCCATAATATATAATATATAAACTTCCCATAACACAATTCATTTTCATAATTTAAAACTTGTGAATTTGGACATCTATTTTAAAAAATTCAGAATTAATTTGAGCAGATGATTTAATCTCATTCTTTACACCATTTAAATATTTCTGGCACTGAGTTTTTTAAAAAATGACATGACATTTATAAGTTAGAAGCTGCATGTGACTTTGATAATATTTATGTCAGGAAGAATGATACAACTAACATATATAGATCAAGTGCATATATTTGAGGTTAGTGTTCTAGATATTGAGTTTATCTTTTTTCCCCCCTCAGAATAATCTTGGATGAAGCTGCTTTACATCTGTCTGACAAGTGTAACACCATCACTGTAAATCTGAATAGAGGTAACAGTGAAAAAGCAAAATCTGGAATAGAGGAATGCTTTTTTATTTTTTGTGTGTGACTTTCTTAGAGCATATAACTTTGGAAAAATGCCAGTGACTAAGGATGTTATTAAATATCAGTTTGAAGTTGTAATGTCCTTCAGTGCATCAAATTATATATACTCTATTTAATATAAGACAAATTTTGTTTCTAACTAAAATAAGTTATAGGATTTTTGTAGGATGAACAATATTTCTGTTGCATTATAAATATTTTAACACTGCCTGCCATGAATTGTAGGGATGCTAGTTTTATTAGGTGTTGGGTAAGCATTTTTAAAAAGCTGTACTCAAACATGTTGTTAATTCCTTTTTAAAACTTTAGATTATGTTCGTGTGATGGATATGGGACTTTTAGAATTAACCATAACTGCAGTGAAGTCTGATTCTGACGGAGAGAAAGTAAGTTATTAAAATAATTGGAATTTGTAGTTGTCTTGCTTTTATAGGAGGGACTGAAAGAGCATTGACTTTGCTGTATAATTATTTTTTCACTTACCCTAATTTTGGTCAAAAATAGATAAACTTTTAAAATGAAGACTGAGTTATTATAAGTTCACATTTCCTTTGATAAGACAAATTGTTATATTTTATTTAATGTAAAACTATACATAAAAGGAAAATTTGGCCTCTTGTTTGGAAAACATTTCATCCTTTTTTCCTGTGCCGTGTCCAGACTGACTCACGCTTTGAGTTACACTGTTCCAGCGACGTTGTCCATATCAGAACGTGCTCGGACTCCTGTGCTGCTTTAATGAATCTCATTCAGTACATTGCAAGCTATGGCGACTTACATGCAGCCAACAAGGCGGAGGTGAAGCCAGGAGTCCCTCAAAGAAAGACCACGGTACAGTCGGCAACGCCATTTGTTAGAACGAACTCCCTCTGCCCCATTCCAGCCGCATGAATGACATGCTTACATCAGCAAGGCCTTCACGACAGGCATAAGGCAGAAAAGAAACGAAAAGTCATCTATCCATTACCTTCAGAGGATGGGGTTTGGAAAGGGGCTTCCATGAACTTTTTTGGAAAATTCTCCTACTGCTTGATATTGTTTGTTTCAGAACATTATTAATTTTCTCAGCCAACATGACACATTTTTTTTACTTGTTGTTTTCATCTGTCCCGGGGAGAGAAAGAAAACATTTGTCATGTAAGAGCTTGTTATATGCAAGCATGTCAAAAGTGCTATGAGAAAACAGATTATTGCCAGGAGACTTGCAGCACTTACATATATTATCTCCCGTGTTTGTTACACTGGAGACGGGGTGGCATTGTAGATACTTTCTTGGGTGATTTCATTTAACCCAGTGCAATACAGAGGTTCGAGATTGTTATCTGTTATATAGGTGAATAAACAAGACCCAGAGAATTGAGGTGATTCGCCATAATTAGTAGCAGAAACAGCCATACAACTAAGCTCTTTTGGTTCAATGTGCCACCTCTTTGCCCTCTTTTATGTCCAGATTGAACAGTGTCCTCTTTGCCCAGCTTTCTTTATTTTCTACTGTGTTTTCACACCTCTTCTGTGAACAGAGTTCTCAGTGGCCATAGGTTAGGAGCCTCTGGAAGGGCTGGCTGGTGGCTTTCCTTCGTTCAGGACCATCTCACACTCGTGTTACACTGCTGCTTTGATTCCTTCCTGCTACACTGTTCTTGCTGCTGATAAGTGGCTTACGGCACTCCATCTACTGTTGACTCTCTTCATGGAAACATTCTTCAGTTCATGAAAAGTTATTTTAAATTGTCCCCTTCAAATTGGATCTTTTCATTTTATTATATTTTACTTTTTTTATTGAATTTATTGGGGTGACATTGGTTAATAACATTACATAGCTTTCAGGTGTACAAAATTCTATAATATACCATCTGTATATTGTATTGTGTGTTTACCACCCCAGGTCAAATCTCCATCATCACCATTTATTTCTCCTTTATCCTCTTCTCCCTCCCCCCACACAACCCTTCCCTTTGATAATTGCCAAAGGATCTTTCCATTTTAGAGTCTTGCTCATATTTAAAAGCATGGTGTGGATTTAATGAGTCCACAACTCGGACCAAAGTGATTAAGTATCAGGGCTGGAATTGAACCCATGAACCACCATTTGGGAGATTTCCGTCTTGTGTATGCCCCCACTGCCCTGATGTATCTGTTTACTCTAAGAAGTGAGCTGTGAGCCACAATGACTCTCTCGAAGGTGTGGAAGCCCTGGCAGCCGGCAGGTTTGCCCAGATCAGACTCTACAGAGCGAGATCCCCTTGCCCCTGCTTTATGGCACTTTCCCCCCTTCTCTCTCTTTTCCCGTGTTGCCTCTTCATGATCCCGGTTCCCTGGGCTGGTTTTGAGGTGATGACATGTGAATTTTACTTGCCAGTAGTTGTTGGGGTGACGATGATACTAAAAACTTAAAATGGCGCCACTGCTGGACAGAATATTGAAAAGTTAATAAGTTCCTGTTGCGGTGTTTTTGTAAAATGTAGTATATTTCTGGGACAAGAGAAGTTTAAATAGTTTGCTTTTTAGAGCAATTTCAGTTATTTTTAATTAGTTTCTTTGACTGTAGGTAGATTTCAGTGGTCGGTCATCCTCACGAGGTCCAGTACTTCCTGAAGCAGATCAACAGATTTTACGAGATTTGATGAGCGATGCCATGGAGGAGATTGAAGTGCACCAGGCCAGTTCCTCCGTGAAACCACAGTCTAATGGTAAGGCAGACGGGGCTTTCCTCTGGAAGCCTTGTTGTCATCGAGGCTTACATTGTTTGTGTTCCTACAAATTCTTCAACAAGGAACTCATTAAAGAGAAAACAAGTCTGAGTTCTGGTGGATGTTTATTAGTCAGTTAACTTGGTTTATTGAGTGTCTAGTAGATAAATAACACCAACGAGTATGCTGTGGGGGATGCAGATCAAGTGGGAGGCAGAGCCATGTTTTCTGGGAGCTTATAGGTTAGTAAAGCAAAATGGCACTAAACTGGACAGAGTGGTTCAGAAATGATAACGTGGGAAGAAACACTTCAGAATGTGTCACATGCTGTAAGTGTTGTTTGAAACGGTTGGAATCAGTGCGTCAGACTTCAGTGAAAGTGCGATGGATAGGACTTTCAAACAATGGATAGCACTTAGGTATGTCAAAGGGAGAGGGTAGGTATCTTGGCAAGGTCATTAATATCAAAAAACACGACAAAGGGAGGGGGAGCCCCGCTTACCTAGCAGTTCAGTCTGTTATGTAGCAAATGTTCCCTCTTATTGAAAAGAATCCTATATAATAAAACCCTAATATGCAAATCAACCAAATGGTGGAACGACTGGTCGCTGACGCACACTGACCACCAGGAATCAGCTGCACAATGCAAGAACTGCCCCCTGGTGGTCAGTGTGCTCCCACAGGGAGAGCACCACTCAGCCAGAAGCCAGCACAGCTGGCGAGTGCAGTGGTGGTGGCAGCAGCCTCTCCCACATCTGCAGCAACGCTAAGGACCCCTTGGGGGATGTTTGCCTGCTGACTTAGGCCTGCTCCCCTTGGCAGGAGGACAATCCTCGAGAGGTCCCGGACTGTGAGAGGGCGCAGGCTGGGCTGAAGGACACCCTCCCACCCCAGCCCAGTGCACGAATGTTATGCACTGGGCCTCTAGTTAAACAATAAAGTTGGATAGGCAAGGAGGTGGAACCAGATGGGTAGCATCTAAATATTTTGAAGCATGTCTTCTGAAAAATGTTTTTTTCTGATTGGATGAATTTAACTATTTCTATATGTTGTGAACTCTTAGTTGTTAAAAATTACTTTATGATGTTATAAGACTTTAGCATTAAATGTTGCTTTCATTCTAAATCAGAACTAAGGAATCAATGGGAGCCTTCAGCTTCCTAGCACCACATCATTTGTAATAAACCTTAGCAGCTGACCTTATGGGAATGGATATGTAATGACTGGGCAGCTTCCACATACAAGGTTCTGTACTAGGCACTCAAGGAGGTGTAAGTTCAAGGTGCTACCATAGAAGGATTGAAAGTCTAGTCTGTGAGCCTCTAGAAGCTAATTGTCCCTTTAGCCATCTTAGTGTTCTCAGTTGGTAGTAAATGATTGGTTTGAATAACTGAATAGAGAAAGACGTGGTGAATCTAATATGAATAAATCGTATAGAAGTGTATGTTTACATAGAGATTTTGGTGCAAATGCACTCTTTTGTGAACTTATACCGAGAGCTGCTTGAGAATAGGTGTCCCGTGTGGTATCCAGCACCCCGAGAAGCCTTCTTTCTGTGGCTCAGAGTTACTTGGAGGCCTGTCTGACTACTGTGTCCCCACCCCCATAAGCAGAGAGTTCCTGCAGTTTTAAGTGACCTTGGCTGGTACATTGGTTTCATTGCGCTTGCAATATTGTCCAGTGGGTTTCTTGCAGAGCTCTACCCACAGAACAGAATTACCAATATGGGATTCTGGCTAAAACCAAACTCCAGTCCCCACTCACCGCTGCTGCCAAATGCCTGAGCTCTTACAGCACAGATAGCCAGGAGGGGGCTGCTGCTTCATGAGACCATTGTGTAAACTTAGTTTTTTCATCAGCAGCCAGACGGGAATTATAAGAAAAAGTGAGATTTTGCAGGTGAAAGCATTCAACACACTGCTTCTCCGACACACGGTTAAAATGCTTGTTTTTGTTATGTTGTTATTGATGTTTCAGCAAGTGCTAGACTGAATGCTGTCATTTTTCTGCCTAGGTGTTTTGGATGAGAAATGTCACATTCAGGAGCCGTGTTGTTCAGACCTCTTCCTGTTTCCAGATGAGAGTGGGAATGTTTCCCAGGAGCCCGGCCCCACTTATGCCTCCTTCACCCCCCACTTGGTCAGTGACGCAGTGCCAGGGGCGCCCATTGAACACGACGACTTTTGCATTCTCTTTGCACCAAGGGCAACTGTTCAGGTAATAAACTGACAGCATAATTGAAGCTTTAGGACAGCGCTGACAAATCGATCAAAGGCCCAAGAAAGTTCTTTAGGTTTTAACTTTTTATTGTTCGGAATTACTTTGTTTTGTAATTTACTATTGATGCTATGTAAATGTTTGTTACGCTTTACTATTTTTATGACACCTCTCTCAAGGACTCAGAGAAGAATGCTGTATATTTACAAAATCTCCTTCATAGTTAATTGAACTACGGATGTCATGTGTAGTAAGGCTGGGGAGTCTCAGGGCAGAAAGGGGTGCTGCACAGAGTTGCTAGTCCAATACCTGGGAGAGGCCAGATGTGCTCTGTGTGAAGGCTGGTGGTTAGTTGATAGAGTTTCCATTTTAGAGTCAGCTCACATTTAAAAAGAGTGGGCTGCTTGTGCTAAACCCGTAGCTCACTGACCAGAATGGATAAGCATTGGTGCCAGAATTGAGCCCCATTCAAAGTGCGTCACTATCTAGTGCATGTAAGCTTTAAACTGTCTCCTAGTACCTCAGTAGGTGAGTGTATTTGTTTGACTAAGTTCTGGGGAATTAAAAAGAAAGTGAAAGCAATCAAATTCATGATAATCTCATGAGGAGCGGGATAATTTAGTCAAGATGTCGAAGTAGGTCAAATTTGGAATGCAGTATTGACTCTGAATTAAAGAACTACACACACACACACACACACACACGCATCTGCCTTTTTATTGCTAGTCACATAGTAAAAGCCAAATTTTAGATTATAAAAAAATCCTGTGGAGTACTTTGCATAAAACAGAGAGTCCACTTTATGGCTAATAATGCAGAATATCTTCTGTGATGGTTAATGTCAGGACTATTATTCTTTTTATGTATTGAAGTCACTAGAAAGGATGCAGATCAACACATCCCTCTGAGACAGGCAGCATAATCAGTGGTTTTTACTCGGCTAAGTCAGTCCGTGTTACCCGTTTCTTTGTTTCAGGAGAAGGAAGAAGAGCCAGTTGTAAAAATAATGGCTGAAGATGCCATTGTGATAAGAGATGATTACTTCAGTCTGCCCGTGAAGAAGACAGATGCGAGCAGAGCCCCCTTGCACTTCCCGGCTCCTGTCGTCCGGTACGTTGTGAAAGAAGTCTCTCTTGTTTGGCATCTTTATGGAGGAAAGGATTTTGGAGCAGCCCCTCCCACTTCCCCAGCTAAAAGTTGCATGTAAGTTAAATTTATTTCTGCATGAGTCTGCTTGGCAGGATTATCGTTTGAAGAATCATTAATAAAGTAGTATTAAAAATCTGCCATTTGTATTACTCTGTACATGGCAGTGTTAGAGTTTTCCATTTTGTAAACTTATGTACGGTGTTTGTATTTTTACTGAAATTTGGTGACTTAAGTGCTTTCCAGTCAGCAAAATTTTTCGGGCATCTACCATGTGCCAGAACCTCTGTTATGGACATGTTAACTAAAATGAGCGTGACCTGACCCTGCCCTGGGTTCGAAATGGAGAGAGAGTTGTGTGAGCAACTGAGGGCAGTGAAGCATGTGCAGGAGGCAGGGACATGCACGCTCCTGAATCTCCAGCACCCAGCTCGGCACGAGGCGGTGTCGATGCTCCCGAAGTCCTTGTTCCACGGGTACATCCCTTGGTCGAGCTGGAGAAGTGCATAGAGGAGGACTAGGTAGCGGGTGGGCATGCCCATGGGTGGGAGGAGAGAAGGCGTCGGAAGGTGGTAACCCTGGCACAACAGTGTAGTGACTGTATTTAAAAGTGATTTTTAAACACTTGTGAATTTACTGTAATTCTTTGTCTACTCATTGGGATTTCTAGAACTGGGATTTCTAACTGTCAGGGGTTTCTGTAGTGACCAGGAACTTATAAGGAAGTCTCTTTTCCAAGTCTGTCCTGTGATGTGAACGCCAGCATCATAGTTAGGTTTTCCTGTTTAGCTAGCAGACGATTGCCGTCAGGGCAGTACAATAAAGTGCATGTTTGCAGTGTCTCCAAAGTATAAAAGCTGTGCTTCTGATTATAGTCGTACAGTGTGTGGCAGTGTTATTTTACTGACAGCTGTGTTTCTTACTCTCTTTTCAGCTTGTTATTTTCCTGGGGTTATTCATTACCTTTCTTCAAATATTCCTGTAACAAAAGGTTTTTCTTTTTCAATTATAGTAGTCCCCACAGTTCACCTTCTCACATGCCCACAAGACATGCACGTAATATGCTATGTGGGGGCAAAGGAAGAAACCATGACTTTTTAATGGAAATACAGTTAAGCAAGGTAAGGTGGCATTTTGAAGGGAAAGTTCCACTGGAGTGGGAGCATTAGCGAGGTTCCTTAGTGCCCCCCGTCCCCACGTGTGCAAGCATCAGAACCCCCGTGAGGGCTTATTAAAACAGGCTGCTTGTTCCCAAAGTTTCTGATGTGGTAGAGCGGAGGTAGGGCTCATGAATATGCATTTTTAATGAGTTCTCCGGGGATTCTGATCCTGCTTTCCCAGGACCACACTGGGAGCCATGCCTGGAGTCTCTGTCTGGGGATGCCTGTGTTGGGTAGCACATGTCAGGTCCTCTGTGAATGTCTAGACTGGTGGTTCTCAACCTTCTGGCCCTTTAAATACAGTTCCTCATGTGGTGACCCAACCATAAAATTATTTTCGTTGCTACTTCATAACTAATGTTGCTACTGTTATGAATCGTAATGTAAATATCTGATATGCAGGATGGTCTTAGGCGACCCCTGTGAAAGGGTCGTTCGATCGCCAAAGGGGTCGCAACCCACAGGTTGACAACCGCTGGTCTAGACCCACACAGTAGGGCCAGGCCCCCAATGACTTTATATGCATTTAATCCTATCAGCTTGTCTGGGATTGTGCTGAGTATCATATATTAGGGTGCTTAATGTGGAGATATAGTGATGCCAGTTCCATGTGTTTAATTGTATCCTTGCCTGCTTTGGAACTTGAACTTGCTGCCATTGATTCCTTTGCAGGCAATTTCATGAGGGTAATTGTATGTCTTATTTGTCTTGAGAGTTTGGCTTGGAAAGGATGGGGATTTTCCAGGTTTACATAAGAAATGTCAGTCAAGCTTATCTCTGTGTGGTAGGGTACCTACAGATCGGTACCTAAGTGAGCAAATTAATTAAGGAACGGTACACTCTATGAAAGTGGAATTGAAAGCTGAGAATTCAAGGAATAAGATGAGTGATATTTCGCATTGCAAAGAGAAAATCTAATTTAAATAAAATGTCAAGATGGCCCTATGTTCCTTCTCCTGTCTGTGAAGGTGAAGTTTCAGCATGAGGTCTACCCACCGTGCAAGCCAGAGTGCGACCCCAGCCTCTTAGAGCACCCAGTCTCCCGGCAGGTGTTCCTAGTGCAGGACCTTGAGATTCGAGATCGGCTGGCCACATCACAGATGAACAAGTTCTTGTACCTGTATTGCAGCAAGGAAATGCCTCGCAAAGCTCATTCCAACATGGTAAGATTGGAAACTTGATATTTTTGTTATCTGAAGTGTAGAAAAGTATTTTTATTATATACTAGAGGCCTGATGTACGAAATTTGTGCTGGGGGCGCAGAGAGGGCCCTAAGGCTAGCCTGCGCCCTCTCAAAATCCAGGACCCTTTGCGGGTGTCCGACCTCTTGTTCCTAACTGCCCACCTGCTCACTCCTAACTCCTCACCTACTTGCTCCTTACCACTTGGCTCGCTGCTCCTTAGCGCTGCCACAGAAGTAGGGGAGGCTCCCACCATTGCTACTGTGCTCACCAGCCGTGAGCCCAGCTTCTGGCTGAGCGGCACTTGCACTGTGGGAGCGCACTGACCACCAGGGGCAGCTCCTGTGTTGAGCATCTGTTCCCTGGTGGTCAGTGTGCTTCATAGCAACCAGTTATTCTGTTTGTTCCCCCCTTAACGGCCCTGGGCTTTTATTATATAGGTAACTGCAGAAGATTGAGATTGGGGAAAATTACCGGCTATCTTTACCCAATTTATATGAAAACCCCTTTTAAATATGCTGCTTAAAGTTTTATGGTTTAAAAATTATTTTGCTTGTCACTTCTAGGGTGCAGTCACTAAAATCGTCAACATGATGATAGCTGAGGGAAACCGGGAGTCCACAGCAATCTGTACAGAGTATTAGGATTGCTTGAAGGGTTCAGATTTCTAACACTTTAAACAGTGTAGTGGGGCAGAAATGATTAGTGAGGATTCCTGGGTGAAAGCGTCATGGAGCTGGCTCTGGAGAATGGACTGGGCTCTGGAGAATGGACTGGGCTTAGCTCCAGTGCCTGTAGCCTAAGGTGACCAGATTTAAAGCGGTACACCATTGACGGGGGGGAGGGGGGTTCTTTTTTTTTTATTTCTTAAAATATTACCAAGAGTAATCGGGACTTTTTTAAAACGCCGCGGGATGCGGGACAAACTGTTAAAAGCGGGACGTCTGGTCGCCTTACTGCAGCCTCCGAGACTGCGCGGCAGCACCCTGTGCTTCTTCCTCTCTGAAAAGCACCCGTATCTTCATCAGACTCATGAGGGAGCGCGTGACCCAGGAAAGTTTGCTTCAAGCTCTAGGGAAAGATAGTAAACAGTTCCACTTTCTGTTCTAGAAATAGAATTTTTTTCTTTTTTTAAAAATGAGAGCAATGTCTCAATATCATGTGAGATATTCTCTCTCTTTTATCTTGTAGTTGACAGTTAAAGCATTGCACGTGCGCCCAGAGTCGGGCAGGTCACCTCAGGAGTGCTGCTTAAGAGTGTCACTGATGCCACTTCGCCTCAATATCGACCAGGTACGTCCTACACTCAGAATTCACGGGACCTCGGTGAGACGCACATCCCACATTTGGAATGAGAGGCTTAAGAACCAAAAGCTTGCTATCGAGCGTTTATGGAAGTTAGGTAACTAACATGGGCTTCTGCTGGGAAAGAACAGGGCAGAGGATTAGGCTTTTGGAATCTAAACTGTTGGTGTGTAATCGTTCTCGATGTTATCCCCGGCCTTCTCCTCAGGGTCTGCGTGACAATGCCCTTGCACCTGCTTCTCATTCTAATTCTTACGGACACGCTTCTAATTCAGATGTGCAGGTGTCTGTAGAGAGTCTTAAAGGAAGCCCTGAGATGTGATTGAAAGATATAAAGGATTGAGTCTTACTCACAGCACTTGGAAGACAGGTCCTCTGCCCTGGGTAAAATGACAGATTAGTAAATTGGCACCTAAACAGGTCACGGACAGCAGAGGTTTATGGAAGGTCACAAGTCCACTTTCCCATATTCTAACAAGCATCCCATCAAGTTATTCTAGGTTTTGCTTTGGGCCAAATTATTGTTAAAAACATAGTTGGTGCCTGTTCTGCAGACTTTATTCAAGGTATGCAACACTATGATGCTTTGTAGTGGTGAAGAGCATAGGGTTGGAGTCAGACCTGGGTTTAAATCTGAGTTCTATTTTACCTGTTGTGTGGCGTTGGTTAAGTTACTTAACTTCTCCAAGCCTCAGTTTCTTCATTAATAAAATTGAAGAAATAGTAATGTAATAGTAATACAAATAGCATCATTTTTTAAACAAAGAGGATTAAATGAGACTAGTGTATGTAAAATGCTTCTCTTGGTGCCTGGCACAGAATGTTAAAGATCATAAAACAACTGAAGAAAATAAATGGGGTTTTCAAAGAATCTGCCTCTGAAATAACAAACCCCCTTCAATTTTTTTTAATTTTTATTTTTATTTTTTTTTTAATGTGTGTGTGTGTGTGTGTGTGTGTTTTATTTCAGAGAGGAAGGGAGAGGGAGAGATAGAAAGAAACATCAATAATGAGAGAGAATCATTGATCAGCTGCCTCCTGCACACCCCACCCTGGGGATTGAACCCACAACCTGGGCATGTGCCCTTGACCAGAATCGAACCCAGGACCCTTCAGTCCACAGGTCAATGTTCCATCCACTTAGCCAAATCCTCCTTTTATACCTTATATTGGGATGAGCTCAAGTTTGAACGTAGAGTATGTGTGGGATGGTAGCATTATTTGTTCACTTAATGTTGACTGAGTAATGTTGATTTTTTTTATTTAAATAAGTAGCATATTTAGGAATAAACTTAAGTAATATTTATTTTGTAAACAGAATATAGACATATTTTAGAGAAAATGTGAAACAGATGTTTAGTAAAACTTAACATTAATATTTGTAGCTTCTGAGCTGGGTCAGACATACCAAGGAGAACTTCAGATTTATACTTTCTCATTATGAGAATAATACCTCTTGCTACCCATATTTTAATTTAACTTATCCATACATTGTCTAGTAGGAATATGATGGAGGATTTATGGGAAATTTCATCTGTAGAAATCACATGTGAGTATGGATTTGAGCAAGTTACATCTTTATGGCACAACTTCAACAGACTTAGCAAGCCCAGTTTTTTAAATAGACTTTTCTTTTTAATATTGAGCTTAATTTCTACTTTAGAACTTTAATGCATTAGGATTTTAAAGTGGGAAAATGTTAATCTTAGAGAAGACAGTCGGGGAAATAAATGCTATGACTAAACTGAGGAGGAATGGGGAATGATTTCCCACGCTCTGACGCCTGGGAAACAAAGCCATGCCACAAATATGTAAGCCTCAGGGGGTATGTTACTGATTAAAAAAACCTTCCTAGTTTGCAGCGTCTAAGATTGATACACCATATTTTTAGATAGCAAATGGTTGTCTGAATAGAAAACCAAATATTTGTGTTCTTGATTTTTTCCTTTTGAAAACAAATCAGTTGATGAATGATAATCCTTTGAGTAATATTTTTCTTACCAAGCATATCTCTCTTATTTATCTTCACTGACTCCTAGATAGTAAGTATGAAAGCAACACATTATTTTCTCATGTTTTAAAAGAGCTGCATTGCTGCCCTAGCTGGTTTGGTTCAGTGGATAGTATCAGCCTGCAGACTGAAGGGTCCCAGGTTGATTCTGGTCAAGGGCACATGCCCAGGTTGTGGGCTTGATCCCCAGTAGGGGGTGTGCAGGAGGCAAATGATCAATGATTCTCATCATTGATGTTTCTATCTCTCCCTCCCTCTACCTTCCTCTCTAAAATCAATAAAAATATATTTAAAGAAATAAAAAGCTGCATTGCTGATGGAGTTCAATGCAATTGCCTCCAAAGCTCAGTGTGCCCATGGCTACCCAGGAAACTAGGCAGATGGGGTGATCTCCATCTAGGGGGGGTAAACAGGTGATGAGGGTTATACAACTATCAGGCAGTTTGAGATCCAGAATAGGAAGGGGCCAGATTTCCTGACTATCCTAGGCTGGTATTCATTTTAGTGTTGTACCATCTGGAAATCTGTGTAAGGAAGATATTCTAATTAGCTCCAAGTCATTTTCTGAATGCCAGCCACGTCCCAGGTTCTGTACTAGGATGCCGGGGGTACAAAGATGAATAAACTTGTTATTCCAAAGCTCTCTGTGTGGTGTGGTGGGACCAACATAAAACTATGACTTAGCACCTATGGGGGCTACAAGTGATAAAGGTGGGCTTAGGATGAGGTGCCTCACCAATAGAGGGCTCCAAGGCCAGGTGGGACGGGGTGGTTGGAAGAGTGAGAGGTGATCAGGAAAGGCTGTCTGGGGGAGGGGACACTTGCATGGGCCTTAAGGAATGCAATCGAGTCAGCACATTAAGACCTTTTGAAAGCATGAGGGCCTCTTTCAGGTTCTGAGAGGACCGGTAAGGCCATTGGGGAAGGGCGAGTAAATGCCCGGCTGAGGCTGGCGATGCTGAGTATGTGGCAGGACCAGTTAGCACTTTGGTGGTTTTTCAGCCTCATTGCTTAATTGCCCAAGTACGACCTGAAAAGTAATTCTTTAACACTTCGTCATATTGCTCTACTAATATCTTCTATCAGACGACCTTAATGCTAGAAAAAAATGTTTTGTAGTTCAAATTTAGATAACATAGAAAACCAAATATTTAAGTTTAAAAAATTGATTGTATTGAAGTATAATTTGCATATAATAAATGCACAGAGCTTGACAAATACACACTTGAGTAACCACGACACCAATTGAAATATAAAACATGTTCTGTGTCCCACAAAGTTCGCTTATGCCCCTGTGTAGTCAGCCTCCACGACTCCAAAGCAACCACTGACTTAATTTACCCCTCCACAGATCAGCCACACTCCACGGCTTCCCGTCAGTGGCATTGTATCTGGCTTCCTCTCCAACACTGTGTCTGTGAGATTCATGTAGGCTGTCTGCTACCATGTTTGCAGCAGTCTCTTCATTTTTATTGCTGATTAGTATTCCGTGGTATGGGTATTCCACAGTTTGTTTCTTCGTTTACTTACTGATTTACATGGTGTAACCACTGTAAATCTCTGTGTTGCTAGTTTTTTTTCAAATTTTAATTCTCATCCAAGGATATCTCTTTATTGATCTTTAGAAAGAAAGGAAGAGAGAAAGCAAGAGAGAGAAATATCGACGTGAGAGAGAAACAATTGGTTGCCTCCTATGCATGCCCCAACTGGAGAACGAACTCACAACCTAGGTATGTGCCCTGACTGGGAGTCAAACCACAACCCTTTTGGTGCACGGGACAACACTCCAATCACCTGAGCCACCTGGCTTGGGGCTGTGTTGCTAGTTTTAAAATGGGTTGTTTGAATTACGAATTTTAGAGAGTTTAGCATAAATAACTAAAAAAAAAATTCTGAGGACATTTAAAAAGACTTGATCAGTATCCCTTTATCTGGTGTTTTGTGCATTTGTAGTAAAAATGGGTAAATCACTGTCTCTTACTCTTCATTTTTTTATAGAGCACATTTATTAATTTTCTCGGCTTTTTGAAGACAGTCATATTTTTAAAAAAACAGCATTAAAATATCCCCACCTAGTGGCCAAGGAATAACATCTCATATACTATTAACTATTTACTACTTGAGATATAGACATACACATCTAAACTAATAAAAGCGAAATAGTAAAATTAACCGTTTCTCCGAGACAGGGTAAGCCACGCCCACCAGCCAATCAGAGCGGCTGTATGCAAATTAGCCCAGCCAACATGGCGGCCGCCACTCACGGACCTGAGTAAACGTTTAGGCAGCGTCAGTTGCAGCAGGAGCGAAAGCGATACTGTTTTCGGCCCTTGGCGGGCAGGCTCCGAAACATGTTTCAATAATGTAACAATCACAGAATCCTCAGGAGCTGAAGGGAACAGCAGCCTGGTCTGCCTTACTAAGAGTAACAAAGTCTCATTATAGACGCTGCGCTGCGAGGTGAAGCAGAGGAGGTTTCCTTACCTCAGCCCACCTCAGCTTAAAGGAACAGAAACCTGCGTCCAGCCAGCCTTGCTGGGACGTTGGGTCAATGGGAGCTGTGGGCAGCCTTAAAGCCCCTCACCCAGGCTGGTCAGGCACGCCAGCAGGTGGACATCCCCTGCGGGGTCCCAGACTACGAGAGGGCACAGGCCGGGCTGAGGGGCCTCCCAGTGCACAGAGTGGCTGCAGGGCGGGACAGCGCAGGACCCAGGACCCGTGAGTGGGAAAGAGGCGGCAGGGTTGGAGGGCACTGGGAAGCAGGAAAGCAAGGCTGCAGGGGCCGGGGTCCTGCTTGGCAGCTCCCCAGACCCCTTGGCGGCACCGGGAAGTGGGAAAGGAAGGCAGCAGGGGACCGGTGAGTGGGAAAGAGTTGGCGGCCTGCTTGGCGCCTTCCCAGGTCCCTTCCGGGGATCAGGGAGCAGGAAAAGGCTGGCCTGACCACGAGGCAGGGTTTTCCCTGCTTTCCGGGGGCTGGAGGAAGATGGGCAGTAGGCAAGCTTGGGAGGCAGGCCGCACCCAGCCCTGGTCACAGCTCAAAAAGAGAACAACATGCAGGGGAGGGCAAGAGTCTGAGAGATCATCATAGAGGGGGTGCCTGCTCCAAGCCTCCACGGTGTGCCTGGGGCAGGCCCCCGGCAGGTAGACACACACAGGAGGACTGCTCCGAGCCTCAGATGCAGCTGGGGGCAGATCCCCAGTGGCGAGACACACACACACACACACACACAAAAGGCGCCTGGCATCATAGGACATCCTCTGAGGGGTCCCAGACTATGAGAGGGCACAGGCCAGGCTGAGGGACTCCCTCCACCCCGAGTGCACAAATTTTTGTGCACCGGGCCCCTAGTATATAATAATATATAATGAATATATGCAATGTAAGTAACATGTAAAATATGTAAGTGTAATGCATAATCCAATGAACGAGGCAGACCAGTGTGTGTCTGTTTCCAGTACTGCCGAATCAGCTGCTTGTTCTTCAGTCCCATCTGCCACGTTACCTGGGAAAATACCTGCCTAACTTTTGTTATTTATACTTCTTACAAGTGTGATCTGTAGTCAGTCAGGTCCTTTGGAATTGCCAGTCAGATTTTTTGTGTGCTACCAAATATAATACTGTAATTTACCTTCACATTGTGTTTTGGTGCCATATTAAAACTTTATATTAATTTTGAATTTTTTAAGTGGAAGGGAAGGATAAAGGAAAACAGGCTCAGATATTTAATTTTCATATTCTTCAAAATGGATTTGTCAGTTTGAATGAGGTAGGCAAAATGAAGCTGCTGATAATGGGCATATATGGCTTGCCTATACAGCATCAAGTTAGACTCACACATTTTAGTTTGTAATTTTATAATTTCAGAAGAGACCAAACTGAATGGGTGATTTTATTTCATTTTTTAATTTTCAATATCATGCCCAGTGAAGAAAATGTATTAACCAATACAGCATAGTGGTAAAAGCAGAAATAAGACAGTGAGGATTTTAAGGTTTGAGTAGGTATCCAGGACATGCTGCTGCTGGCACTATTGTTAGTAAATTACCACCACCAATGCAGAGAGAGAACTGATGCGGAGTGAGAGTGAGGATGCTCTACTTCTAAGAAAAAGAAAACATGGGCACTTTGATTTAGAAGTAGCCATGTCATTTTAACTTTTGTGTCTTAGTTCTCACATCTATAACAATTTTCTAACAGAGTTGTGAGAACTAACAAGGAAGTGTGTGTGAATGTGTGAGAGTGAGAGAGAGAATAAGAATAGGAACTATGTGTGACATGCAGTAAGGACTCAGGAAATTAAAGCTGTATATGAATAATTAGGCAAAATACGGATTTTCAGATACTTTGTTTCAAGATTTAGAAATAGATGTAGCTTTTCCCCTCCTTTTACTTACAACTACATCTCTCAATTTTAGGATGCCTTGTTCTTCCTGAAGGATTTCTTCACAAGTCTTTCTACAGAAGTAGAGCTTCTGATGGCTCCAGACCCAGAAGGTACGAAACATGTAGTTGAAAAGTCTGTAACAAGTACTTGCATTGACTGTTCGGAGGCCTTTTTGAGAATGTACTTATATAGTCTTCATTTTCATTTCTATAAATGAGTTGTGTTTTTAATTAAATTATGCAAATGTAATTTATGTAAAGGTAATAGTTTAAAAGGTGAAAGTCCTTATTCTCTATAGCAGTTAATTGTGTTCTTTAAATGAAATGTAGTTAAACCTAGACTGATGTATGCTTGGTCTCTGGAAGCATAGCCAGCGTTCCCCACGTGTGCGTTACCCTTTCAGTGAAGAAGTCCCCCGGCGCTGACGTCACCTGCAGTGTGCCAAGGCACCTGAGTACCTCCAAGGAGCCGAGTCTAGTGCTTTCTTTCTCTGGGCCAAAGCCACCTTCCCCAAACGACAGTGCCAACTCAGCGGAAGTGGTGAACGGGGAGGAAGAGAAGGACTTCACGGCTGAAGAAGCGTCGTTTAGTGACCAGCCTGTGTTTTTTAGGTAAGCCATTTAATTTTGATAGCGTTCTTTTAGAGTTGTGAAGACTGTTCTTTAGCACGCTGGTGTAGGGTAGTCATGAGGTTGCATCAGCTTCTCTCCTCACTGCCAAATCAACTGTGTATTTGTTTATCACTGTCCCACCAACCTCCATCTCCCATTTAACAGCTGGTAACCAGGTTGAGGAGTCATCTCTGCTGGTTCTTAGCAGGAATTTCCTTTTCCTCCTAGCTACTTCCTCTTTTCCTCCTCCTGTCCCTCTTTCTGGTCACTAAATGGCTTCTTTGTTCTCAAACGTGGTGCTGTCCTCTTCCTCTTTTCCTTTACTCACCTCAACTTCAGCACTCCTCCCTTTTTCCTTACGGGAATTTTCTATCTAGTTTCCTCCGTCTGCCCTCCCCCATCACTGTTGTGTCTTTCCTGTCCCTGCCTTCCCCGGTTAAGTTGGCACTACCAGGAAGCCCAGGTCCCTGTGCTGCTGCTGTCTGCTCCGACTACTACTCTGCTGTACACATGGAGTGTGTCCTTCCTTTCGAGACCCATTCATTTCCCTATCGTCCTTCCTTCCTGACCCTTGGTGCTAGGGAGAAGCCTGGCTCTGTCGGGAGGAAAAGGGTGAAGATCCAGCCCACCTGTGTTGTGAGGCGCAGTGAGCTTCCTTCCCGGGTCTCTGTGCTCCTCCCCCACAGCATCAGTGGCCCCCAGACTCTGTCTTTCCCTCTGAGTTCTGAGATTAGACTTTATGTTTTAAATATGTATATAGATGAAAGATTAAAAAAGAGGAATATGAGAATTGGGAAGATCCAGGAATACATGATCTCTTTTGATTCCAAACTTTTCCACCTCAAAAGAATGACCTCACTTGTTATTTTCCCACATTGATCTTTTAAAAAACCCTTTCTACTAAAAATTGTGTATTCTAAGTAATAAATTGAATTATCATTTTATATGAATAACATGTAAACTATCAGTTTTGTTTTTGTGAATACTAAGATAACTGATATAAAAGAAATTGAATTATTAAAATTCTGGACTGAAAGCAAATAAATGTGACACTTTTTAGCTTGTATAGCACTGAGACCTTCACGGCAGGGTTCAGGATCTGAAGGAAGGGCCAACACACAAATATGTAATTTCCACTGAAAAAGATTTTTTACTGTATACTCTTCATTTCAGTTATATATATGTTTTGCCTTAACAACTTTGAGATTTTAAAGCCAATTATTACCCAAAGCATTTTCCTTGGCAAATTCTGTAACAGAGATAACTTACTGGCTTTCAGTGGCTTTAATGTTAAAGTATTATTTTATTTTATTTTTCTTTATAAAAACAGAAGTGCCCCCGGATCTGGGAGGCAACTTTGGAATATGGTCTATTTTATTCAAGAATTACCCATTATTGTGGAAACACTAATTTTGTTGTCCAAACCCAGCCTGTGTATTTTCATTGTGTCATTTTCACCCTCTCCCAGTGAAAACCAGTCTGGGGCCTATTGTATAGCACCTGTGAGAAATCGAGCTCAGGCCAAGAGGCCACGCAAAATGTGCCTTCTCTTCAGCTAGCTGTTTTCTCTTCATGGGTATAGAAGTCTCCAAACTGTGAGAAATGGCTTATTTATTCAAATTTCAAATGAAGGACTGGGAAACAAAACCATGACGAACATGAGACTTAAGAACACTCCCAAGAGCAGGCGTCCATTTTACAAGATCACCAAGGGACCTGGTAGTTAATGTGCGGGGTCTTTTTCCTTACCTCCCTTTGTCTAGGGAATTTTCCTAGGACCTGTGTTATCGGCCATGTGTACTGCTCATATTCTTTCTCCCCACCTCCACATTCTGTTTGCTCTGGGAAATTTAGTAATGGCCTGGCGATCTACTGCTTTCTTTTCTATTAAAATAAATTAAAGGCATACTTAATAGACTAACAATAAACAAATTAAACCAAACAACAAAGACAGATAAAACAACAACAGACACTCACATATACGATATTTACAAGTGCACATAACACATAGACAGGACTTACTAAGTCAGAGTTCTTTTCATCTGTCTTTCCAGTGTTTTACATTGCCTGGGACTTACCGCCAGATGCGGCCTAGATCCCAGCCTGTTCACAGATCTTACCCTATTCTGCTCTCTGTAGCACTGACTGGCGTCTAAAGTTGTTTTAGCTAAAATCTGCCAGTCCCAAGGTGTGTCATATGGTAATTTTCAGGCAAAGCATTAAAGAGTCCTTTCGTAAAACGAGTGTTAGCCCCATTTTCTCTAGCTGTTGAGCCTTCCCACACTAGAGGCAGCGGACCGGGGGCCTTAGGTGTGACAGACTTTTGACCCCAGTACGAAGTGGGCATAATGCAGTTCGGACAAGAACCCACATAGATAAAGAGGACAAGAGCACTCGTCTTCCTTGAGCCTAACTTAAGAGAGCACCTGTGACACCTTAATTCCCTTAACCTTGAGCATGCAAGCTAAAAATTTACAATCATGTTTTTGCCCATTATAACCTGGCTGATTAAAAACATCCCATCCACTATGGTCGCACCTCCGAAGCTGGCACAGACTTTGTGCATGGTGCATTTCCCACCTTTACGGTGAATTTCCACTTAGCCTTTTCCACTTCGTTTTTCACTCTGTGAATCTTCTCCTCCAGTCCCTGTTCATGGCGCCAGATGACACAACCTTGGTGGTGGGGTTCAAGATATAAAGAAGGGGCTGACATACAAATGAAAAGGCTATACAAGAAACATGAATTTAGAAGGCAGTGGGAGCCTCTTTCTTGAAGAGACACACTGAAACCTGGGCTTATACACTTTTTATTCAGTCTTAGATACATATCTTGCCCTCAGTAAAGCACGGCCAACAGGTAGCAGACAGACCATCTCTAAGGTCAGTAAAGATTAGTAAGGTCCAGTAAACATTTACTTGGAGGCTATCAGGTTAGAAAATTGCTTCGAGCCACTGCTATCTCAGCACCAACAATTAGTGCTTAGCATTAGCCCTGCTAACGCTCAAGGTCCATCAGCCCTCCTCATTCCTTAGTGCACGCTTGTGATAGTATTGGAAAGTGGTGGCTTCCCGCAGTATAGTAAGTAGCCTTACCTACCCAGTAAATGTTTGTTTTCCCATTGGACTGTGTCAAATAGCTTATAGGTTTCTATTTCTACTCTCAAGCCCCGAGAGGGTCTAGGCCCTGGGGTGGGAATCAGTGATAGAGTCCAGTTACTCACTGTGGAAAAGAGGAAGCTAATACCAGGGAGGTGAGTTGACTTGCTCAAACCACACAGTTAGTGGCTGATGCAGGACTGGAATACAGGTCTTAATCCCGAACTCAATGCATTTTCCACGTGACGGCCTAATAAGTTCTCCCCAGCATTTACTTATGCAACAAATACTTGTTGAACATTTGCTATATATGTGCCACATTTTATTGTAGGCACAGTGATCAAAGAGAAAAATCCCTATTTAAATGAACTTAAAAATAACCAAAGGGTGCTATTTTGCGCCATGGAGAAAAAACGTAAGAAAGGAAGAGCAGGTGTTGAGGAGCTGTTGTTCAAAGAACCAAATGGAGATAATATTCAGAAGATGGGAGATGCCCTTGTGGTGATGACGTGAATACAGCATTTTCATTTTACTGAGGTTCAGTGGTCTCTGTGGGATGGCTTAGGACATAATCACCAACACTGATCTATAGAACACATGTATTTCCAGTTTTCGTTTGCAGTTCAATTTTTGGAAGCTCCTTGTGTTTGATCTGTGCCATCAGTGTGTAATTCCACTCTCAAAGAATTCCCAATATTTGTGTTCCGATAGCCTGCTTACAAGCATTAATCTCAGGAATGCTCGCTAAAATTCACCAGTGTAGGTGGCATTTTAAAAATTTATTCACAAAGACATTTATGCTCAAAGAGGTAAAGTGACTTGCCTGTAATTGCATCCTGTATAACTGAGAAATATCTGCCTGAATAAATTTATTTTTAAGATGAACATTAAGTAAACTAGGAAAAGTTTTTTTTGTGAGAAATTTTAAATATCATAAAATTTATAAGGTTATTAACATTTGGGTTAATTATATTATCTTATGAAAATATGCTAAAAGTCATTCTCTTTTATTCATTTTGTGGTTTTGTTTTTATTCTCCAGTTGAACAAATTAATTTATAGCTAACTTCAACTATTAGTAATTTGGATATAAATATCCTTTTTTTCCTTTATCTTCAGAGAATTCAGATTCATATCAGAAGTTCCTATCCGGCTTGATTACCATGGCAAACACGTATCAATGGATCAGGTTTGGAAATTTTGTATAAATATACTCTCCACAAAATTATTTCATTTGTTTTTCTAATGGACTCAATTAAAAAAATTTTCTTGTCATAGTTTTATATATGAAAGTACAAGATTGTAAAGTGTAATTGTTTTTAAAGTAAATTGAATGCCATTTGCTTAAGACTCCATGATTAAAATTTGATATAAATTGGGTCCTACCTATTATAAAATATGTGTTGTTTTGCTGTAAATATTTTGTTTTAGCTTCCTTAGTGAATATTGCTTTGACTTTCCCTGACAATAACTATTTTAAATGGCAAGTCTCTCAATCGACAGACGAATGTGGCCTTTATTATTCTTTTTAAGGGCACACTAGCTGGGATCTTGATTGGTCTGGCCCAGTTGAACTGCTCTGAACTGAAGCTGAAGAGACTCTTCTATCGGCACGGGTGAGCAGTTCATTAGGGAGGCCTGACGCTGTGGTCCCTGACGTTAGCGCAGCAGGCATAAGCAGGGCTTTCTGAGCAAGCACGCGCACCCTAGTCATGGACAGCACTGCCTGCAGACAGCTCGTTTCAGAGGGCCCTTCCTGATCAGGGCCGGGTTTATTCAGAGGAAGCAGAAGTAATTGAACAGAGTAGTATTTTTCAAAAACAGCTATCGTTATATTTGTAATAATTTCCCAAATTTGTAAATCAGCTTATTTAGTGAAAATGGGAAGTTCCTTAAGTAGCTAAGAATTGTGTGGCAATTTGTAAGCATTGAGTTAATCCTATGCCAGAGCTTTAGATGTTTAAGAAATAAGAGCAGTGTTAAAGCATACTTACACATATTACCTAAGCCTTGTAGGAATTATTAACATCACAACTGGGGGAGATTATATATATATATATATACACACATTTATTTATATTTATATATATGTATATATTCAGATTGAGCATCTATAATATTTTATCCTTAAGCTGTAGTCAGTTTTCTTTTGTCTTAAGTCAAAAATGCCCCAAACATATCTAAAGCTATACATCTTTCTCCTTCCTATATACTAACAGTCATTTGCTTAGTTTGCTAGGTGTTGACAAATTACTGTCCTATGCAATCACTGAATGGCTTACTGACATTAAGAAGAACCAGCTACCAGGAATCCTGGGAGGTGTTGGACCTATGCACTCACTAGTACAATTAGGTGAGTTTTCTTTTTTAATCAGAAGATAAATTCTTTATCAGTGGTTCTTTACCCCTTTTGGGTTATGGATGCCTTTGAGAGTCTGTGTGAGGACCATCTGTCTAGAAAACCTGCATTTGTAGTCATACACACAAAACAGTGCTTCCTATTTAGGGGTTAAAAACCCCAGGTTGGAATGAAGCCGAGACCTGAGCTCTAGCACTGCTGTTGACATCTCCGTGTTGACCTATTCTAGTGCAAGGCCTGAAGGACTTGGTCTGGTTGCCAATAGAGCAGTACCGGAAGGATGGCCGCATCGTCAGAGGGTTTCAGAGGGGCGCTGCCTCCTTTGGCACCTCGACAGCCATGGCTGCGCTGGAACTCACCAACAGGATGGTTCAAACCATTCAGGTACCTTTCTGTAGGCTGCCTGAACCTATGCAGAGGGGATGAGCTGTTGCAGAACCGTTCTGCCATTTTGTTTTATAATGATACTAGGGGCTCGGTGCACAAAAATTTGTGCACTCGGGGTGCAGGGAGTCCCTCAGCCCGGCCTGTGCCCTCTCACAGTCTGGGACCCCTCAGTGGATGTCCTATGATGGCTCCAGTCTGCCAGGCGCCTTCTCTGTGTGTGTGTGTGTGTGTGTGTGTGTGTGTGTCACCACTGGGGACCTGCCCCCAGCCGCATCTGAGGCTCGGAGCAGTCCTCCTGTGTGTGTCTACCTGCTGGGGGCCTGCTCTAGGCACACCGTGGAGGCTTGGAGCAGGCACCCCCTCTATGATGATCTCTCAGACTCTTGCCCTCCCCTGCATGTTGTTCTCTTTTTTGAGCTGTGACCAGGGCTGGGTGCAGCCTGCCTCCCAAGCTTGCCTACTGCCCATCTTCCTCCAGCCACCAGAAAGCAGGGAAAACCCCACCTCATGGTCAGGCCAGCCTTTTCCTGCTCCCTGATCCCCGGAAGGGGTCTGGAGAGCCACCAACCAGGACTCCAGCCCCTAAGAGCTTGCTTTCCCGCTCCCCAGTGGCCCCCAAAGGGCCTGGGAAGCCGCCAAGCAGGCCACCGACTTTTTCCCACTCACCGGTCCCCTGCTGCCTTCCTTTCCCACTTCCCGGTGCCGCCAAGGGGTCTGGGGAGCTGCCAAGCAGGCCCCTGGCCCCTGCAACCTTGCTTTCCCACTCCCCGGTGCCCCGCAAAGGGCCTGGGCAGCTGCCAAGCAGGCCGAGACTGCCCCGCTGCCTCTTTCCCACTCCCCAGCCCGCCACCTTGCTTTCCCACTTCCTGGTGGCCTGCAAGGGGCCTGGGAAGCCCACCAAGCAGGCTGCCGACCCTGCCGCCTCCTACCCGCTCCCCGATGCCCCTCCAAGGGCCTGGGAAGCCCACCAAGCAGGCCGCCGACCCTGCTGCCTCTTACCTGCTTCCCGGTGCCCTCTAACCCTGCCGCCTCTTTCCCATCACGGGTCCTGGGTCCTGTGCTGTCCCGCCCTGCAGCCGCTCTGTGCACTCGGGAGGTCCCTCAGCCTGGCCTGTGCCCTCTCGCAGTCTGGGACCCCTCGGGGGATGTCCACCTGCTGGCGTGCCTGACCAGCCTGGGTGAGGGGCTTTAAGGCTGCCCACAGCTCCCATTGACCCAACGTCCCAGCAAGGCTGGCTGGACGCAGGTTTCCTATAATTGATGCTGTTCCTTTAAGACGGCTTCTATAATGAAACAATTGTTACACTTAATTGTTGCAAATTTTTGCTTCAGGCCAAAGGCTAAGGAGCCAGCGAGCAGGTAGTTTTGCTCTCGCTCCTGCTGCAATGGACTCTGCCTAAACGTTTACTCAGGTCCCTGAGTGGCGGCCGCCATGTTGGCTGGGCTAATTTGCATACAGCCATTCTGATTGGCTGTGGGCGTCCCGGAGAAACGGTTAATTTTACTATTCCGCTTTTATTAGTTTAGATTATAAAAATGTTGAGGAAAGCTATTTTATTTGTAGTATTATGCTTTTTTTATTGGTTATCCACTGTCAAGTAATCCTATATAATAAAAGCCTAATATACTAAGTGTCTGGTTGTCCGGTCAGCTGTTCAACCAATCAAAGTGTAATATGCTAATGATATGCTAAGGCCACTCAACTACTCACTATAATGTGCACTGACCACCAGGGGGCAGACAGTCGACCGGTCAACCAGTCACTATGACGTGCACTGACCACTAGGGGGCAGACAGTCAACTGGTGGGTCAGTCACTATGACATGCACTGACCACCAGGGGGCAGATGCTCCGACCACTAGGTTAGCTTGCTGCTGGGGTCCGATCAATCCGGACTGAGTGAGGTGGGCCGGACATGCCCTGGAGCCCTTCAACAGTCCCTCCCGGCTGGCCAACCTCCCATGTTCCTCCCTGGCCTCGATAATGCGCCAGTGGAATCCCTTGGCCTTGCCTGCACCCTCTCACGGTAGGGGAATGTCGGGGAGCTGGTTTTGGCCCGACAGTGAAACGACCGGTCGCTATGACATGCACTGACAAACGGGGCAGAGTGCATAACGCAGGAGCTGCCCCTCGGTGGTCAGTGCACTCCCACGGGGAGCTCTGCTCAGCCAGAAGCTGGGCTCACAGCTGGTGAGCACAGTGGCAGTGGCGGGAGCCTCTCTCGCCTCCGAGGCAGCTGAACGAGGGCTCTTGGACTTGGGGGGGGGGGCACAGGCCAAGCTGAGGGGCCCCTCTCGCCCAAGTGCACGGGTTTTGTGCACAGGCCTCTAGTTAATGGAATAAAGCAGTGGAATCCAGTGTTAAATTTGTTTGCCTATTTCAGGTAAATTATAACCATTAAATTACCCAAGGGTTATTTCACCACATTTATATGAAAAAATCATAGCTAAATGTAAAGAAAGCATTGCAGATTAAACAGTAGTTGTATTAGGTTTGTTATCTGAAGTGTTTAGCTCCCACAACCCTGTGCGTTGTCAGCTAGCCTGGTGACGTGGAGAATGTCCTCAGAGGACAGAGGAGGGACTGAGAAAATCAGCTCGATCAGATGGTGCTAGTTTTGAATATATACCTTATTGTTCTTACTATGAAAGTAACACGTTCTTGTAAAGAATTCACACCGTGCAGGCATGTGAGTTCCTCTGTCCCTCCTCAGGCCCTGTGGGAAGTGTACCTTGGGGCAAACCCAGACTCTCTTCTGACTCATTTCTTTCTTTGTGTGAAATGGCCAGGCAGCGGCAGAGACTGCTTACGACATGGTGTCCCCTGGTCCGCTTTCTATCGAGCCCAAGAAAAGCAGAAGGTTTCCTCACCATCGCTTAGCCCACCAGCCAGTCGACCTGAGGGAAGGTGTGGCCAAGGCCTACAGTGTTGTGAAGGAGGTAGGTAGCCCTCAGGTGGGACAAGCAGCACTAGCCCCAGCTTCCTGGCTGTCGTCCACAGAGCGTTCAGTGGTTGCTTATCCCAAAGAGGCCCTGGGAGTGGGCTTGGGGCTGCTCCCAGCAGTGGGTTTGAATGTGTGTCAGATAAGGACAGGGTGTGTGGGACTGGTGGACTCTGGGAAGAGCAGTGATCAGTGGAGAAATGGACTCTCTTTCCCCGCAGACGCGAGTGAACTAGACAGACAGCAAGCAGGCCCTCACCAACTGGGTCCAATGCATGATGATGCTTTGCTGCATTTGCCTCAGATTTGTTTAAGCAATACAAGCTTTCAGGTGGCTCACTCCCCCGATCCCATTTCCCTGCTGTCATCGTCCTGAAGTGGTACAGTCTTTTCTGTGCATGTCTTCATAGTTCTGCTATACATACTCATATGTACTCATAAGCAAGAGATGCTATTGTTTGTATTTTAAAAGTTAACATGTATGTGCATCTGTAACATGTCTTTTAGGATCTATCCATGTTGATGTATGTACATGTAATGTGAACAGTTTATAGTGTTTCACTGTTTACTTATTTTCCTATTGGTGGACACTTTCCATTCTTCCCTAAGACACCGCTCTAGGAGTGTTCCTATAAAAGCGCCTTTGTTCACCTGTGCAGGCTGTGAAGGTGGAATTGGTGATTTGTAACCATTTGAACCTTGACATTTGCTAACTGTTGCCACTGCACAGTGAGCTCTGGTTCTGTGGCTGTCAGGGCCATTCCCTATATTAATCTTTTTTGACATTCTTTTTAATATGACGCAAAGTTTGAGATTTTACTTAAAATTCTCCTACCAGGATCTCATTAAAAATATTTACCCCACAAATACTGGTGTGCAGAAGTGCCCAGGGCAGCCTCTCAGCGGCAGAGCAGCCTCTGTGGTCCCAAACAGTTGAAGTTTACCTTTGAGGTTCCAAACAGTGAACTGTTTAGTGGATAAATCAAGGCAACACCACTGATCACCCTAAAAAAAAGAAAGGCAGTCGGGAGAATAAAGAGATAATTGCCAGTCAGACCTATTCCTGCAGACAGTGGGATTGGGCATTATCAGTAGACATGTTATCCTAGGTTATCTCAAAAGCATAGTGTTTTTGTCTGTTTACAAACATAACGTTGAATAATTGCATTGAAGTGTGTATTATAGGGTGGTTTAGTAATTTACTCCCTTCTCTGCCATCTCCCCTCTCAGGGCATCACAGACACGGCTCACACCATTTACGAGACTGCAGCTCGAGAGCACGAGAGCCGGGGGGTCACCGGGGCAGTGGGCGAAGTCCTGCGCCAGATTCCTCCGGCCGTGGTGAAGCCGCTGATCGTTGCTACAGAGGCGACATCGAACGTGCTAGGAGGCATGAGAAACCAAATTAGACCAGATGTTCGGCAAGATGAGTCTCAGAAGTGGCGCCATGGGGAAGACTGAAACTGCAGACACGGCTCTTCCACGATGATGAGGGCAGGACTAAGGAGCAGAGTGTCCCCTGGGCCATTGGAGAGGGAACTCATTTCATTTTATTGTGCTCATCTCAGGAACAAAAGCATTTCTTAGTTAAATAATTTAATATCACAAAAACATGCAACCAAAACTTCTGTCATTTCAGGCCTAGTTTGGTACTTGCCTGTAGAAGTGTATGGTGGCTGGGGGTCAAAGGTCTGTAAAGCAATTGCTGCCAAGAGTGGAATGGTTGCTCTTGTTACCCCGACTCTGCTTCTCCTGGTTCCAGGCGCGCTGTCCTAGGAAACCTCTCGCAGTAGCGGGCTCAGAGTACTCGCGTACCGTGAGGGCACAGCTTAGGGTGCGCTGAGGTTTAGAAAGAATCCCACCTTCCAAACCCCCCCGGGGAGAGAGAGAGAGAGAGAGGGGGTGGGACGGGGTGGGGGGGGGGCGGTGGTGGGGAGAGCGCGCGTGTGTGCCACAGGCAAAGCAAGCGAACAGGGTTGTCCATATGCTTATGAGGCATAAATCCCCCAGCCTGTGGATTGCGTGTTCACGCCCTGAGAACACATTGTTCCCATGTACTCAGAAAGCCCCCCGTGGGAGCCGAGCACAGGGATGTCCAATGTCTCCTGTTGTGCTGCACTTTATCCCGTGTGTGTACGTGTATGTTTTGATTAATACGAGTCATGTACTGTCTTTATGTAATTTACAAAGTCATGCAAAAAGAGTCAGTCTGAAAGTTTTTGGCAAAAGAAGGTAATTCTAATATAATCTCCATTTATTTGAAGTGTAAATGAAAATGTGCATTCTGTGAGGAGCTGGGGCCCACATCCGTGTTCATACGTTCAGTTGTAGCAGGTAGAATGCAAGCTTGTTGGGAATGTGTGGGAAGGGAGGTTGGAAGTGGCTTTTAAGCTTTTCATTTAACCCAACGTCCTCTAAGTATGCCCTGCTCAGTGACTTGGAAGTACCGTTTTTACTTGGTGAACAGTGTACATTTTGATAACCTGTCAGGAATGAATAAAGTATTTTTATTTAAAGGTGAAATGGTCTGCTTCCATGAATGTTTTGGTTTTCTTCGGGCACATTCACGGCTGCAGTCCTGTGACTTATCCCAGGACACTGGCAGCCTTTCTCAGCATGGCTTTTGGTTGCTGTGGAGTCAGTCATGGCCTGGGAGTGGAGGACCTTGTGAGCACCGTCTCCTGTTAACCACAGGAAGAGAGGCGGCTTCCCCTCCTCCGTGCAGACTCGCAGGAGTGCTCGCTTCCTGCAGGGGGCCCTGTCCTCCAGGGGACCCTGTCCTCCCGGGGAATTTAGGTTTCAGAACCACAGTTCCGTTGGGGTTTGAAAAATGACACCAAATCAGTTTTATTCTCTACATTTTATAAACAAGAAAGCAATATAAACCCCAAATTGGAATATTTAAAACGTATAGAAATTGTCTAAACAGCATTGATTCTGATTTTGTTTCCTTGTCACTGCTGGGGAAACGTCAAGGGCACGCTCAGGACCCACCTGCTTGGACGTCACAGAGCCATCTGCTGCTCCATCCCCACTCGGTGCAGTCCATGCTCCCCACTCTGTGCACCCGGGTCCTGAGCAAGCACAGCCCAGCTGGGGCTACCTTCAGTGTGAGGGCTGTCTGCTCCTGGGGCACATGGCAACCACCCTGCTCGTTGCCCCACTGTGCTCTGTTTTCCCTTACCGCCGATCATACTACGTATGTTACCCATGGCGATTAATCAATCTGAAAACGCTCAAATCGGAAAGTATAAAATCTTCACCTTTAAGTGTATCTCCCATAGTAACTCTGGTTCTCCAAGTGCAATGAGATGTTTAGGGAGGAACATCCTCCGTACCATGAGCTGCAGGTGGCCCGTCTGACAAGCCAGGTTTATAAGCCCCTTGGGCTGGCCCCCTTCACAGAGTGACCCCGGCTCGCCCGGTCCTGCCCCAGGCTGGCTGGTGGTGGAAGCTTGCCCTGTCCTCCCCTGCGCTGGCTGGTGGTAGTGGTGGTGGAAGCTTGTCCAGTCTCTCCTGTGCAGCTGGTGGCAGAATCTGGGCACAGAAGCCTCCTGTTGCAGGAAGAGTCCATGTCTCGGGCCGTTTAACAGGATGCTCTGCTCTGGAGAGCCTTATGAGTCCGTTTTTTGAGCACTTCCGCGTTATTAGTAACCCTAATTTTTTCTTTCCTAAAAGTGTCCCATCACACTTTTATGTTGCAGGGACAGTAGAAAGGGAGTTGGGCAGGACCCCGGGGTTGCCAGGTCTATGACTTACCCAGCGGGGACCTCGGCCAGGACATCTCAACTCCATGTCCCTCCATGAACAAAGGGGTTTCTTACGACAAAGCCCGTCATTGCTGTTTCCTGATCTTCTGAATCAAGGCCAATCATGGCTGTGAATACTGACGCTGTGAGGTGTTTCTGTGGACATGTAACTTGTTGGTGAGACTGCGTAAGATATTATGAAATGAAGAATGCTCTTGGAAGAAACTTAAAATATTTACTCTTTGGAGTTTGCTTTAAACACCATTGTCCTCCGCCAAGAACGGTCCCCAAGTCCACAGTGCTTTCAGGGGGTGAGAGGTCGGCCTGCGTCAGATCCTGCTTTTGGGAAATGGTGTTCCTACAGCCCCGGGCCTGCTGATGGCAGGTGTATCTACCTGCTACCAGCTGCCGAGATGTGTGAGTGATGCTAACATGTGCTGCTCTGACCCCCTTTTGGATATGAATCGCTGCGTTAGTTATTGTAGCCCTCCGATGTAGCCTTGTGGCAAACACATCTTGAGGTATGATCATAGGGACCCAGCTAACTGCTCGGCACACCTGACCTTGAGCAGCTGCCAACCTTGGCCGTGTCTCTGTTTTTCAGTGAGGAGCTTGCTGGATAGGCTGCTACCAGGGGAGGCACTGGACAATGGTACGCGACACCCATTTGAAACGTGGGTAGCTCTTGCCATTTCTCTTCTCACAGAAGTCGTTTCAACGTACTTACCGACGAGGGGTCGTTGCCTTGTCATGCGCTCTCTTCCCCTTTAGGATAGATCTGTTGTAATCCATTTCAAGGCTTGTTTGGAAAACTGGTGCAGAAGCATTTCTGGGGGCAGGCAATACCTCTTCAGTGCCAGCAGGGGGTGCTGCTCTCCTCCGGAGGGGTACTTTGTTTTAGCATTTCCTTCATCCCTCACCCTCCCTCCCCCAAAGCCCAGACTGAGCCTGCGCAGTCTGATCCCTCGCAGCGTGGGAAGCCTTTGGAGAAATCCTAACTGTCCCAGCCTTTTCATAAGACTGGTCTGGCGGCTGCCTTCTCGTCAAGGACACTGCTTCAATTCAAAATAAAAATGCCATTTTATTTCATGATCAATGTCTTCCTGTAATTACTGGTCCGGGGGGAGGGGGGGGTAGCACACACCAGTGAAAGTTGCCCCTGGTGGGGTTCTCACAGGAGGCTGATGAGGAAATAGCTGGGACATGAGAGGATAGAAATTGCTTTATATCCAGATAAAGATCTTTTGGTGTGTTTTCCCAATGGGGGTAATTAAAAGTGAGTCTGACACAGAACTCCTTGAGGCTGCTCTGCCTGGCACAGCTCTCTGCTGGCAGGCAGGCAGCTCCAGCCCTAACCCTGCCACCCAGGGCTGGGCGAGGGTGAGGCCAGTGAGGCCCTGTCCCGGGCCTCTCAAAGGAGGGTGGACATGGGCACATCAATCATCAAGAGAAACAATAACAATGCAATGTTTCTTTAAAGAGTAAAGTTGATGTAAAAACACCCAAGCTGAACAAATCTCAACATTTAAAATACATCTTTACTGATTTCAGAGAGGAAGGGAGAGGGAGAGAGAGAAACATCAGTGAGGAGAAAGAATCATGGATCGGCTGCCTCCTACACGCCCCACACTGGGGATCGAGCCTGCAACCCAAGCATGCGCCCCAACCAGGAATTGAACCATTGACCTCCTGGTTCATAGGTCAACACTCAACCACTGAGCCACGCCAGCCAGGCAAAGCATTAATATTTTAAATAAAGACGGAATCCACTCTGTAGCTCCTTGCTCATCTCAGTTGCTGCTCTCCCAATGTGGTCCTGTTGGTTCTTTTTTTACTTACAATGTTGTTTGTTCACTAGAGACTCAGTGCATGAAATTCATGCACTGGTAGGGTCCCTAGCAGCTGTGGGCTGCTGGCCAGGTTCTCCCTCCCTTCCCCCAGCCGGCCCTGCCCCTGGTCAGACTCCTGGACAACTCCCAGTTGAGGGGACAATTTACATACTATGCTTTTATTATTTGTTCATGATGCGTGAATCCCGTTCTTCCTTTCCTTGGCTCACCTTTTCCCACCTTATTTCCCCCACACTCCTCATCACAAGGTCAGTTACAGGAGGAGGAACGGGGAATGACATGGGAGAAGCCACGGGCATTGGCTGGAGGTATCACTGTTACACGCCAGGGAATGGCGCCAAAATCAATAGTGGCCAGTTGCTCAAACGGATGTCACCATCCAGACTCAGGGGAGAGAGTGCTGTCATGTCAGCAAACAGTGCCCGCGGGCACAGAGGTGGCTGTGAGTGGTTTTCTTTTTGGCTAATCAATCATTCCAGCTGCGGTCTGTGCCGTCCTCCCGCTGCCATCGCCAGTGTCCTGCTTCCGCACCTCCTTCAGCGCCTGTTTCCCCAGCCCCGGGGCTTCCTTGAACCTTTAAGTTCAACCCTCCAGGAGTCCCCCAGACCACCAGCCACAGGTGTCCTCAGCCGGGGGTGGGCCGACCTTGCTCCCAGAGACATTTGGTAACATCAGGCGGCATTTTGGTCGCCATCCCTGGAGGAGAGCAGCTGCTCCTGGCATCCAGGGGTGGAGACCTGGGCCGCTGAACATCCTGCAATGCCCAGGACCAACCCCACAGCAAAGAACTGCCTGGCCCCGACGTCCACGGCGCCAAGAAACTGCCATTCCGAGCTCATTAAGACGTGACTAAGGATTTTGTGAAAACTCTCCCAGGAATCAAGTTTGCATTCACCGTCAGGCGTTTGCTGTTTGCAATTGGAGTGACTTGGAATGAAGCATGAGGGCCTTGGAGTGAGGGATGAGGGCCTTGGAGTGAGGATGAGGGCCTTGGAGTGAGGATGAGGGCCTTGGAGTGAGGATGAGGG
>PVJC01014763.1:0-35985 GCA_004026665.1 Murina feae
TCCCGCCCCCACGCTCGCCCCGCCTCCGCGATCGCCCCGCCTCACGCTCGCCCCGCCCCGAGATCACCCCGCTCACTCCCTTGCGCCGTTCCCGGGAGTCCTGCCCCGCCCCGCTCTCGCCCCGCCCCGCAATCGCCCCGCCCCCTCGCTCGCCCGCGCCCGCGTACTTGCTCTTCCCGCGAGGCGCTGAGAAGCGGAAGTGGGGACGCGCTGGGGCCTGCATTTCGACTCCTCCAGGCCTTTGTTGACCGAGTCTCTTCAGTTCCAGGCCCCGCCCGGCGGTCGGCGCTGACGTGGCTCCCGGAAGTGAGGCTAAGCTGAGCCGCCATGTTGCAGCAGGTGAGGGGCCGCGGCGGAGGGCGGCTGTGCCTGGCCTCGGCCCGGAGAGGTTGGGGCGCGAGCGGAGCGTCCCGGGCTTCGGCGTCCGCTGCGCGCCGGGGCGGCGGCAGGGACGGGGCGGAGCGGGGTTGCCATCTCCGCTCGGAGTGCGGGAGGCGCAGCCTGAGCCCGAGGGGCGCGCTGCCCACTGCGCCTGCGTGGGTGGGGGTTGGTGGAGGTCATCACAGCCCACACGTTTCCGGTCCGCGAGGAGCCTGCGTGGCTTCGCCGTCTTTTCCTTAAAGGAGCGTCTGGAAAGCGCGCTTTCGCTTCTGCTCATCGCCGTGTATTGCTGGAGGGAGCACTGCGGCCCAGCGCCGTCCAGGCCCGCCCTCCGGAAGGCCCGGCAGGGAGTCACGGGGACCTGCTGCTAACGCAGTGGCCGCGCTTCCTCTGTGATCTCCCCCTTCTCGGTCTCCTCACCTTCCCTGGCTCGGACCCCCGTCCACCCCGTACCCCCCCGGGCTCCTCCTACAAGGTCCGTTGTAATGGCATCACTGGGGCCATCTGAGGACCGTCCATTCAATCGCTTCTGCCAAGTGTTTTTCCCCAGTAGGTTTACAGATTCACACCGTCCAGGGATTAGGACTTGGACTTCTCCGGTGGAGTCAGAGGAGGCATTATTGTCCCCCACGGTTAATGGAGGGGGCGGCCTGAGACAGGGCTTGGAGGGCGGCGGGGCCAGGTTGTGCTGCGTCAGGATGGAGCCTGTTTTCCAGCCACGCGCTGTGTGGGTTGTAGGTAGGGGAAGGGTATGACCTAATGGGAAAAGGTCACCTTGGCTGCTGGATGGAGATTGGACTACTTGGATCAGGAGCTGAAGGCTTCGTGGGTATTTAATCTTCTTACTAGGAGGGTAATTACATAGCACAGTGTTACCGTCTAGATCAGTGATTCTCAACCTTGGCTGCACATTGGAATCACCTGGGAATCTTTTTAAACTAATGAGCAGCCAAGGTTGAGAACCACAGATGTAGAGAGCTTTCAAAAACCCAGATGCCCAAGCCACACCCCAGACCCCTTACACCTGAACCTCAGGGTGGGGCCCAGGTGAGTCCAGGCTGTAACCAAGGTTCGAACAACTAACTGGTCTCCCACCTGAGGCGGTTTCACCTTTAGCTTTAGTTCCTCCTCCAGGTCTTCCACCTTTCTCTTACTCTGTGGTCTCTGGCCGTTTCCTGTACATAATGAGTGTATTCTCACTTGTCTGCCTTGGAGCATATACCTAGGTAAGGGGCAGGAATGAGCAGGAGGCCCCCTCGTTCTGTCGAGGCCCCGCTGGTAACCTCCTCTCGGAAGCTTCTCCTGATCCCCTGTCCTGTGCTCCCACTTGCACTTGTCGTTTTCCTGGCACAGATCAGTCTGCCAGGCTTCATAGGTCATCGCTCCTCCTCTGTGTTGTATTGTGTTGCCTGGCCTGTGCTTTCCTAGACACTAGGACTTACTATAGGCGGGACAGACCTCGCCCTCCTGTAGCTTAGCGCTTGGAGGGCTTGGAGGGAAGGAGGACTACCCTTGCATAAGAATGAACTGAGATAGTTGTTCAGAAGGAGATTCGTTCCACTGCTGTGGGGTCGGGAAATGGTATGCCTGGGGATTTCGGGGAAAGTTCCCTCTGTTGAGCTGAAACTTGAAAGACGATTTAATGTTTGCCAAATGGTGAGCTACGTGGGAAATAGGAAAGGGAAGAGCTTTCTGGGGAAATGTGAAAGGCAGAAGGAGGGGAGAGAGCCTGGTGTTTTCAGAATGCATAGTAACGATTGCTGTAGTGTCCAGTGGGAGGGAGTGTCAGAAGGTAAGTAGGGGGATCAGATCATGAGATCTAAGCTAGGGTGAGGGACTTAGTCTCATTCCCTATGTGTAGGGGCACCATAAACAATTTGGGCCGGGGAGTGACAGTGTGATTTTCATGTTGGGAGGATTACGCAGTAGATGAAGAGAGGCTGGAGTAGAGCTGAGCCTGCGGGGAGGCCGATGAGTGGCTGGCACTAGGGAAGGTATAAAGAGCAGATTTATTGTGGTTGAGGCTGGAGGTGAATTGCAGTGAGTTGAAATGTGAACCATTCTTAGAAGCTTAAAGTTGTGAAAGGAAGGAACCCTTTGGAAAGTGGGAGGTAGAAGGAGAGATCAGGGTTTTTAAAAAATCTTTTCACTCTTTAAAGGACACCAAGAAGTTTCTATGCTGATTGGAAAGATCCAATAGAAAGCTTTGAAGATGCAAGGAAATGCAAATAAAGGGAAAATTAATGGAACAAGCCCCCGGGGAGGCAGGAAGAGAAGTGATTCAGAGCACAAATGGTTTTGCTTTGGGTAAAAAGACAGCTATGAGAAGGGGTCAGGGAAATAATGCAAGTCAGATGATTCTGCGAAGGAGCCAGAAATACTGAGTTTCTGCCAGTGCAGGGCCATTGGCTGCACCCCGGTGGTTTTCATAGGCCCAGCAGCTTGGGTACGAATGGAGACAGCAGTTGCTTGGATTATTACCACATGGGGTTTTGCCAGTCGAGTCGGTTGGGGGTGAAGGGCTTTGACCATGGCTTAACCTCGTTTTCCATTTTGACCAGCATGCTTGCCTTGTATGTAGTCAGCATGTACATATTGAATTCGTTTTGCTTCATGGGTATTTAATTTTCTTATTAGGACAGTAATGATGACAGTGAAGATGTTGCACTGTTTGATGCAGAGGAGGAAACAACTAATCGACCCCAAAAATCCAAAATCAGGTATGAGGATAACCGTTACGAGTTGTGTTAGTGTCCAGTGCTGTTCTGCCTGTGAACTGGTGACAGCTGATGGGATTCAAGCAAAGTGGTTGTGATGTTCTTGTGAATATTGTATCTCTCTAGTGCAGTCTTTAGTCTTAGACAAAAATGTGGACATTTCAGATTCTCATTGAGCATAACTGACATGGAATTTTACTCAACACTTTTCACATCTGCAAATCCAAATACATGAACACTGTTTTCCTTTAAATACTAGTAGTTTCTGTAGATGCATTATGACATTTTGATTTATTGTGAAAACTTCATAATTGCATCTTTTATAAAACCTAACATGAAACTATCAAGCCAAACATTTCTATTCCAAATTTAGTTCTCTCTAAAGAAATTCACTTAATGGAATCAGATTCTACCTAAACTTTGAAAACAAAGTGAGAGATGCCAGTGACAAAAGACCACATATTGTACAATTTCATTTCTATGAAATGCCCAGAATTAGCAAATCTGTACAAAGGTACATTAATGGTTGCCTAGGGCTGGAGAAGGGATGGGGTTGGTGTAAATGGGGGTGAGTGCCCATGGGTAAAGATTTCCTTTGGGGTAATGAAAATGTTCTGAAATTATGATGATGGTTGTACAATGTGTGAATATATTTTTTAAAAAACATCGAATTATATACTTTCAATAGGTGAATTGTAAGATACGTGGACTATATCTCAATAAAGCTGTTAAAAAAAAAACTCTTCCTGATGGTTACTTTGTTTTAATTCCTAAAGTATTCAATGAGTTGTTAAAGTCCTATTTACATAATGTATTTGCTGTTTTACAACAGGGCTTAGTCAAATAATGGGACTTAAGAAAAAAGTGAGGTTGGTGATTTGCTTCTTCCTCAAATCATCTTTTATTTTGACAAAACTGCATGATTATGCGATGGCTGCAGCATTTTTCATCTGCATCTGCAGTAATTGTCTAAAATGTAATCACATTTCTTTTGTTATGTTTTGGTTTTCAGACATCCAGTGGCATCATTTTTCCATTTATTCTTTCGAGTCAGTGCAATTGTAGTCTATCTTCTCTGTGAATTGTTCAGCAGCAGCTTTATTGCCTGTATGGTGACCATTATCTTGTTATTGTCATGTGACTTTTGGGCAGTCAAGGTAGGTTTGATTGTTTTTATTTTGAAACCATTTAATATGATGAGATTGAATGGTGTATAAATAGTACAAAAAATGAAACAGCATTTTTAATTTTTTGTTACCTTGGACCTCATCTGTGTTAAAGTGCCAGGTGTATCAAATCACGTGTAGATTATTATACTACTCATCTGTGCCTTATGTCAGCCTCCATCAGCTTTAATAAAATCTGCACAGATTGGATAGTTGCCCAAAACAAAGAATTATCTAGCCCAAATTGTCAGTAGTGCTGAAGTTGTAGGGGATAGAAAGGAATGTAAGAAATGGTTTCAAACTCAACGGCAGTGATGAGTAGAGAGATGGATGGATAGATAACATAGGTAGATAGACACATGATGAAGTAAGTTTTAAAGTATAAACTGTAGACTGTAGGTGGTAGGTATATAGGTGTTAACTGTAAAATTACTCTTCTGTGTGTTTGGAATGTTCATGGTAAAATGGTTTGGGGAAGAGGGGAAAAAAACAAAGCTAATTTTGGAATTTCTGAGACATATATTGATTCAAAGACCAGTAAGAGGTGACACGTCTGTTTACCACCGCCACCAACACAGCAGTTTTTAGACCTTTTGATTCTTATAGATACCAGAAGTGGCTGCTTTGGTGGCGGCCAGTTTCCACGGGCCACGAAATGCTGACAGTGAAGAGTACAGAAGTCTGTTTTATTTAAGCTTTTCTTTTGTCTTGGGCTTGCTTTTATTTGAATTTCTTCTGTTGCTTTATACTCTAAAGTGTTCGCTGTATCTTGGTCACAATTTTGTTCCCTTTTGTTCATGTAATTTCTGTTTAGCCGGATAGAATATGGCCTCCAGTTACTTCTTCCTGGTTATTTCCAAATTCTTAAAATTAAATCCTTCTGGGCTTAAGAGTTTTAAAAAATGTGCCCCAAAAGTATATTTTTTGATAACTTGGTTTTTTTTGTTTGTTTTTAATGAGGGATTAAAAATGTTACCCTTTATCTAGCAACATTACTTACAGATATCCAAACAATTGCTATATGAAGCGTAATTAAAAAGTCAGGATGGGGAAATTACTGAATGAGCTTGGGAAAGGGGGTAGGCAGGGTTCCAAAGCTAGTTAGAACAGAGATGTATCATACTAGTAACTATTACAAATCTTAATACAATTGTCAAAAGAAGAGATATAATCATTAAAACAATAAAGATATTTGAAATTTTTACAAAATTTCAGTGTTATAGTCTATATGGTGCTTTTGCTTTATTCAGTACTCAGATGGAGTAAAAAGTTTTTAATGATTTTAAAATTTTAGTGGTAACTATTAGGGAAATTTAAAGTAAGTGTGTATCTTTCACAGCATTGGAGAAGATAGGAGCAACTGAAACATAGTTTATAAAGCAAGGGAAAGAAAGCACATGCCAAGGAAGCTTAAATGTCACAAGGCACAGTACAAGGTGATGGAAGTAATAGCAAATTAGTACTAACAGTAAATGTAAGTAAAAGTAAACTCTCTTTTCAAAGATAAGAATTTTAAGATTGGGCCAAAAATCAAAAGCCCAACCAAAAAGTTCTAACTAAAATCATGACATTAGAAAAAAGTATAAAATGCAAAGATAACATCAGACCAATTCAGAAAGAAACTTGCTATTTTTAGTAGATAAAATGGAAATGGGAGTAAGACAGCATTCAATGGAAGAAAAATCATTTTATGAATCACAGTAAGGCTCATTCACAGAATAACATTACATCAAACTATGTCTAGTGAAAAACTTAGGAACTAGAGGAGAAAATGGAAGGAACATTATTGTGATAATAGTCTGATAAGCCACTGTCTTTGACCAATCAAAGCAACAAAAGCTGAATATAAATAAGGTCGAAAGGATCTGAATGAAATAACGAGGTCAGTTTAATAGTGCCATTTGTAACTTTTTACATGCAAGAATAATAAGAGTTTAGTTCCTGTGCAATATTTATAAAATTAATCAAATATCACTATGAAGGAAATCCAAATAAATTGCTCAGAGCAGCTATATTTTCTAGCCCAGTGCAACAAAACTAGAAATTAATAAAAAATGGTTGTCGAAACTGGAATTTTAAAAAGAGCCAATTTAAAAAAAATAGCTTTATTGGCTTAGAAAGAAAACAGAACTGTCTGCTTTTCTACCTAGAATCTTTTTCTCTGCATATTACCTTAACACAGGGATTCCTAATGGTTTTTGTGCCCTGGCTTCCTTTTCCAGTCCAATGAAGCTATGAATAGTGCTTTTAAATACTATTCTGTGGTTTTTCTTGTGACAAACCACCAGTACTGTTAATTATACTGTGAATAATTGTCTATATTCATAATTTAAAGGTAAACTAAATATAGCCAAAAGATAGTGAAAATAATGATATAATTTTCACCATCTAAGTACACAGAACCTCTGAATGTATTAGTGGATGCCATTAATTAAAAATCTGTATTATTTATACTTATTCTTTAAATTTCATTCTAAATGTTGATTCTTCAGAGAGTCATTTTCTGATTCCTGACGAGATAATTTTTCCCTGTTAGACTCTTACCCCACACCTCTCCCTCACAGTACTTACCACATTTGGTAATGGAACTTATGCCCGTTGATTGGCTGCCTCTCTTCCCCACAAACACGTGAAGCTCCAGGAGGACAGAAAAATGTATCTGTTATCCCCATTTTATTACATGCTTAATAAATATTTGTTGAATAATAAGCATTAGGAAAGCTGTCAAAACGATTAGTTATGTTCATAAGAGGAAAAGAACTTGGTACATTTGAAGTACTGAGTGAAGTCCAGTACTTGCAACCATTGTCTTAGTTTGAGCAGATAATAAAAGAATGCCATATAAACTATAGGAATTTACTTCCCAAGGTCTGGATCCTGGAAATCTAAGATCAGGGTGCCAGCGTCATTGACTTCAGCTGAAGACCCTCTTCGGAGTTCCAAATTGTTGACCTCTCCTTGTAACTTCACATGGTAGAGGGCAGAGAAGAGATCAAAAGCTCTCTTTTGATTATATAAGGGCACTAATACCATCTATGAGGGCTCTACCCTAATGACCTAATCTAATCCTAATCACCTAAAATCCATGCTGTGGGTAGATAGGTAGAGTGTGAGTATATCAATTTTGAGGGGACATAAACATTGAGTCCATAATAACCAATTTAAGAGATAAATAGTTATAAAATATATGTAGCTGCAGTCAGAATATATAGGAAAAAAGCTCACAGTAGCTAAAGAGCAAGGGGTTTAGGAACATATTACTGAACCGGAGAAAGGACAAGAATTCACAAGGGAAAAGGAGGTGTTTATGGATATGCTTACCCTGTCACCTCCACCCTTGCTGTCCTGCCATTGCCATTTTGTTTAATCTTTCGTCCAGGCCTATTATGTAATGTTCTTTAACTGAATATTATGGAGGTAAAGCTGATGCTATTTTGTTTGTGAAATGATATGTTAGATCTTTAAATAATGCTTTTAAAATATGTTGCATATATTAATCTTTACCAGAATGTCACAGGTAGACTAATGGTTGGCCTGCGTTGGTGGAATCATATTGATGAAGATGGAAAAAGCCATTGGGTGTTTGAGTCCAGGAAGGTAAACTCCTCCCTCCCTCAGTTTTTAGTATCATTCAATGAATTATGTGTAGTTTACATTTGAGTGTTTATGGTTGAAGTATTCAAGATTAAAAGTACTATCCAAATCATTTGTCATGCCAATGCTAAACCAGATGGCCTTCTAAAACTAATTATGTTTTTCTTACTAGTTCAGACCAGCAACTGTACAGGAAGGTGGACTTTGGGTTATAGAGTTTATACAGTGTGCTAAGCTAAGCTGCCTGCTAGGAGCTGATGACAAAGGGTCTCTTTCCTTATGTTGCCTGGCCTGGACTCACTGCTTTTCATAGCTTGTTCTGTCCTTGCTCCAATGGTTCTTTCCCATTTGTGGGCAGGGAAAAGAAAGAAGGATTGCAACTAGATAGAAAGTCTGAATTGATCAGCGCAGTGCCATCTTTAAGTTGGACCTTCAGGAGCCCTAGAGGACCCTGGTCTGTTTTGTGTTGGCCTGCTTGTCTATAATGAACATTGGAAGGCAGAGGACAACATTTTTGGAGACAGTACCAATGAAAATGCTTGCCTTCTGCTTGGAAGGGCCTTCACAAGTGTTTCTCAGAAAGCAGCATATGCTTAGTGAGCCATATTCCTTTACATTATAAAATCTACCTTATAAACAACTTAACACCCTTATAAATTCCTGGGTTCTGCTGAGATATTATGGTCATTGTCCAGAATCCCTTAATTCCATTTTTTTCCCCTCTGGACCCTGACTCGACTTTGTAGGATGACTATTATCTTGATATGCTTGATCCTCACCTAAGAAGGTATTTAAAGCTTCCTTATGCATAAACATTATAAATGCAAGAATTGAAGTCTGTCAGATCATTCTTAAACCCTCTACTCTGTCCTGAAAATTCTTGATTTAAAACAAGTGTTTTAAAACCAGTTCCTAAAGTTATAATAGTAGTAGACCTAACTATTTTTATTTGTTTGTTTGTTTTTGTTTTGGTCGGGGAGGAGGGTGATGGTTCTAACTTAGGACTTTGGTTGTCTGTATTTATTTGAGTTTGAGGATAAAGTGTTTTTCATAAAAAATGTTAAACAGTCTTACTGATAACTATCACAAAATATTGGTTATTAAATTCATGTTCTTGTGTAGGCATCCCCTCAAGAGAGTAAAACTGTTTCCGAGGCTGAATCAAGAATCTTTTGGTTAGGACTTATTGCCTGTCCAGTGCTTTGGGTGATATTTGCCTTCAGTGCTCTCTTCTCCTTCAGACTGAAGTGGTTGGTGAGTATCAGTGTATAGCTATTGAATAATCAATTCAGATGTCTGATGTATCATCATACATAGTAAGCATCCATCCAAGTTAACATTAGAGTTTCATCTTGAATGGGCAGCTTGATCCTGAATTTCCAAGTTTGATTTCCCAACTCTCCTTTTTAAGTATTAATGAGCAGAGTCCTAGTAAAGACCCCATTTCACCAGCTCTCCAGGTGTCTGGCAAAATTTTAATTTAACCCACCTGGTACAGAGATTACTATATTTATCACATTGTTAACTTGTGGGATGAGGATATTCAGTAAACTCCATACAAACATGTTAAGCTTAGTTTGGAACTAATAGAATGGTCTTTTAAAATATTGGTTTGCTAGCCTGTTCTGGCTATTGCTTATATAGTAAATCTTCCCAAAATTTAGTGGCTTAAAACATAAACAGTCATTTCATGATCTCTCTCAGTTTTTCTGGTTTATGAGGTTGGGAAGGACTTGTTTGGAAGTTCTGGCTTCTGTAGTTGCAGTAAGGTAGTTGCTGGAGTGGCATCTTCTCTTCATGAGTCCCACAGCCTCCCACATGGTCTGAACAAGTGGCTTGGGCTTCCTCATAGACTGGTGGCCCCATGACAATTAGATTGCTTACTTGGAGGGTCAGGCTCCAATTAAGAGTGTTAGTACTCACAATCTGAATTACCTTTTACAACTGTACGAGTTTGCTCAGGCTACTATAACAAAAGACCACAGACAGGGTGGCTTACATGACTGACATTTCCTTATAACTCTGGAGCCTGGAAGCCTCAGATCAGTGTGTTGGTCGGCTTGGTTTCTTTCGAGGCCTCATTCCTTGGCTTGTAAATATTCACCTTCTCCCTGTGTCTTCATACGGACTTCTCTGTACATGTCTGTGTCCTGTTTTCCTCTACTTATAAAGACATCAGCCATTTTGGATGAGGGCCCACCCTAGTGAACTCATTTTATTTTAATTACATCTTTAAAGACCCTGTCTCTAAATATAATCACACTAGAGGCCCAGTGCACTAATTTGTGCACAGGTGGAATCCCTTGGCCTGGCTGACAATCCCTTCTGGGGGAGGAACCATGGGAGGTTGGCCTGTCACAGGAGGTTGACTGTAGGAGTGCATAGACCACCAGGGGGCAGCTCCTGCATTGCATGTCTGCCCCCTAGTGGTCAGTGCGTGTCATGGTGACTGGTCAACCAGTCATTCCGTCATTCAGTTGCTTAGGCTTTTATATATACACTAGGGGCCTGGTGCACAAAAATTTGTGCACTCGGGAGGTCCCTCAGCCCGGCCTCTGCCCTCTCACAGTCTGGGACCCCTCTGGGGATGTCCACCTGCTGGCGTGCCTGGCCAGGCTGGGTGAGGGGCTGATGGCTGTTTTCAGGCTGGCCAAGCCCCCCAGTGGAGACCCTGACCCCGTTGGGGTGTGGCCAGCCTGGGTGAGGGACTGAGAGCTGTTTGCAGGCTTTCAGGCTGCCCACAGTCACTTTAGGTTTTGGGTCCCTACTGGGGTACCTGGCCAGCCTGGGTGAGGAGTTGAGGGGTATTTTCAGGCTGCCCACAGTCCCTTCCGGATTTGGGTCCCTACTGGGGTACCTGGCCAGCCTGGGTGAGGGGCTGATGGCTGTCTGCAGGCTGGCCAAGCCCCCCAGTGGGGTCCCTCACCCCATTGGGGTGTGGCCAGCATGGGTGACGGACTGAGGGCTGTTTTCAGGCTGCCCACAGCTCCCATTGACCCAATGTCCCAGCAAGGCTGGCTGGAAGCAGGTTTCTGGGGTTTATTTGTCTTCTATAATTGATACTCTGTTCCTTTAAGCCGAGGCTTAGGCAGGTAATGAAGCTTCCTGCCTGCTTCATCTCGTGGCTTCTATAATTAAGACAGTATTGCCTTAGTAGACTCTAGGCAGGACTGCTGTTTGCTTCAGCTCGAGGCTTCTGTAATTGAGACAATGTTGCAAATATGTTGTCTGGAGCCAAGAGAAGCCCAGGCCAGACGGCAAACAGTTTTACTCCTGCTGCAATGGAAGCTGCCTGTTTATTCAGCTCCATGAGTGCCAGCCTCCATCTTGGCTGGGTTAATTTGCATACAGCTGCTCTGATTGGCTGTGGGTGTGGCTTAGGTGTCCCAAAGAAAGGGTCAATTTCAATATTATGCTTTTATTAGATAAGATACTAGAGGCCAGGTACACAAAAATTTGTAATTCGGGGGGGGGGGGCGGACCCTCAGCCCAGCCTGTGCCCTCTCAAAGTCTGGGACCCCTTGGGGGATGTCCACCTGCTGGCTTAGGCCCGCTCCCTGGGGGATCGGGCCTAAGTGGACAGTCAGACATCCCTCTGGCAGCCCGGGACCCTCAGGGGATGTCCACTTGCCAATGGGGAGCAGGCTTAAGCTGCAGTTGGACATCCTTAGCGCTGCTGAGGAGGCAGGAGAGGCTCCCACCACCACCGCTGTACTGGCAGCCATCAGCCTGGCTTGTGGCTGAGCAGAGCTCCCCCTGTGGGAGTGCACTGACCACCATGGGGCAGCTCCTTCATTGAGCATCTGCCCCCTGGTGGTCAGTGTGTGTCATAGGGAACAGTCATTCCCAGTCGTTCTGCTGTTAGGGTCAATTTATTATATAGGACTAGAGGCCCAGTGCATGAAAATTAATATACTGGAGCAGGGGCGGAGGGTGGTCCCTTAGCCTGGCCTGCCCCCTCTCACGGTCCGGGGGCCCTCAGAGTGAGAGGCAACCCGGCAATCAGGGGAAGTATACTCCCCATCATATCTCTGCTGCCGCCACTGCCAGCAGTGCAAGCCTCAGCCAGCCCTGGTTACCTGAACCTCAGGCAGCCGTAGGCGGCTGGGGACTGAAGAGACTGGGGGGTCTCAGGAGGCTGGCACGTGGAGCGCCTTGCCATGTGCCTGCCACACCAGCGGGGCTGAGGGGACTGAGCACTGCCATCTTGTGGCTCTGGGTGCTGCCATTTTTGAGGCTGTTGCAGTCAATTAACATATTCTCTCCTTATTGGCTGTGTGTGCTGCCATCTTTGAGGGTGGGATGGTCTATTAGCATATCCACTCCTTATTGGCTATGGGTGTCACTATCTCTGAGGGCGGGGAAGTCAGTTAGCATGTTGCCTCTTTATTAGATAGGACTAGAAGACTGGTGCATGAGCTGAGTGGGGAGGGTCCCTCAACCCGGCCTGGACCTCTCCAGGGATGTTGGACTGCCTCTCGCAATCCAGGACCACTGGCTCCTAACTGCTCGTCTGCCTGCTTGCCTGATTTCCCCCTAACCACCTCTGCCTGCCTAATTGCTCCTAACTGCTCCACTGCTGGCCTTATCGCCCCCAACCACCTCTGCCTCGCCCTGTATGTAGAACCCAGGATTCCCTCCTCTGACCAGTCGCAGGCACCAGTGACCCAGACTTCTCTCCCTCGGGCCTGCTACAGGGACCCAGGACTCAGGCTGGCTTCGCCTGCGCTGGACACAGCCTCAGAGGACCGTGGGCAGGTGGCTTTGCCCTGGCCACAGGCGCTCAGGACCACAAGGTGGGCGGCTTGTCTCTCTCTCGGGCTACAGGCATAGGCAACCATTGGCACTCGGGTCCGCAGGACATGTGGCTTGTCCCTCTCCCAGGCTGCAGGTGCAGGCACAGCTGCTGGTGCCCAGGACTGTGGGGCAGGCAGCTTGTCCCTTTCCCGACCTCAGGCTAGATGGTCCCCATTCCTATCTCATGAGCTCATTTGTGTTTGGCTAGTTACCATTCCTCTCTTATGCACCCTCTCCAATCTGGGACCCCTCAGGGGATGTCCGACTGCCGGTTTAGGCCTCCCTTATCACCCCCTAACTGCTCCCCTCCTGGCCTGTTGACCCCTAACTGCTCCCCTGGCAGCCTGATCGCCCCCAACTACCCTCTCCTGCTGCCCAGTGACCCTCAACTTCCCTCCCCTGCTGGCCCAATGGCCCCCAACTGCCCTCTCCTACTGGCCTGATGTCCCCCAATTGCTCTCCCTTGCCGGCCTGATGGCCTCAACTGGCTTCACCTGCAGGCCTGGTCCCCACCAACTGCCTTCCCCTGCTGGCCTGTTCGCCCCCAACTATCCTCCCCTTCCAGCCTGATCGCCCAGAACTGCCCTCCCCTTCTGGCCATCTTGTGGTGGTCATCTTGTGAGGGCCACCTAGGGTTTTATTAGTATAGATTATATATGACTAGAGGCCTGATGCACGAAATTTGTGCATGGGTAGGTTCCCTAGGCCTAGGAGGCAATCAGGGCCAATCTGTGGGGTGACCTGCAGGGCAATTGGGCAGCCCCCACTAGCACCTGCCTTGGCTGGCCTGGCACTGGCACCACCCGCTTGCCAGCTGGCCAGCCCCGCCCCAATTGCCCCGATGGTCACACCCAGGGGTCCCTACTGGCGCACCCGCCTAGCTGGCCTGGAGCCTGTGGGCTGGGGGAAGCTCCTATGTTGAGCATCAGCCCCCTAGTGGTTAATGCGCATCATAGCAACTGCTCGTTCCACCGGTGGCTCTGCCATTCAGTTGATTTGCATATTAGGCTTTCATTATAGAGGACTAGAGGCCCAGTGCATGAAATTCATGCACGAGGCGTGTCCCTCAGTCCAGCCTGCACCCCTTCCAATCCAGTACCCCTCAGGGGATGTCCGACTGCCAGTTTAGGCCTGATACCTGCGAGATCAGCTCTAAACCGGCAGTCGGACATTCCTCTCGCAACCTGGGACCATTGGCTCCTAACCACTCACCTGCCTGCCTGATTCGTCCAAAACCGCTTTCCCCTGCCAGCCTGATCACCCCTAATTGCCCTCCCCTGACAGCCTAATTGCCCCTAACTTCTCTCCCCTGCTGGTTTGATTGCCCCTAACCACCTCTGCCTTGGCCCCTGCCACCGTGCCTTTGTCTGGAAGGACATCTGGAAGGATGTCTGGTCTAATTAGCATATTACCCTTGTATTGGTATAGATAGACTCAAGGATACTGGGATTAGGACTTCAACATATGAACTTTTGGGGGACATGATTCAGCCCATAATAACAACCTACCCTCAGAAGTGACAGCATCACTTTGCTACCTATCCCTGTTCAAGGGGGGGAGCGGGGATTAGGCTTCACACCTTGATGGGGGGGGTGGTTCATGTTAAAGAAGGTTCTAGAAGAGTATGTGGAACAGGAGATACTGTTGCTACTGTCTTTGGAAAGTTAATCTGTTGCTTGACCCAAAGAATGAGTCTTGTTCTTTTAATGGTTAAGTTTGTCTCACTTGACTATTGATATCAGATATATTTGCTTTTTAATTATGTTTTTCCATATTTTTTATATATATTCTTGACTTTGTTTTGCTATGTAGGTTCTCTTTGCATGTATACTTTACTCTTTTCAAGTTGGAAGATTTATTGTCTACTTTTAGTTTTTCTAGTATTTATCTTTATTACATGTTTGTATCATACCTTCTTTCATGAATTAGGAAATGCATTTAATATCTGTTAATTTCCTGTTATGGAGATGGAGGAGTTAACACTCATGGTTTCACCTGCCTTTCTTCCCTTGCTTCCACTTCAGAATTTTTGTTGACTATACAGTTAACCCATGAATGCAGTCAAAAATCTGTGTAACTTTGGACTTCCCAAAAACTTTACTACACAATCTTATTTTAGTTATTTCAAGTAATACACTTAAACCTGTTTATTGACTGTTTAGAAAAGAAATGGAACACTCTAAATTCCCTCCTTTGTTTCTTTCCTTTCTATAGCCTGTTTTGTTTGTTCCAGTATTATTTTTATTGTCAAGGTTCATAATAATTACCTTTTGAATTGCTTTTCTGACCAGTTGTTCTGTCTTTGATCTACAATATTTTGAAATACATTGATTCAGTCTTTTAATTGCAGTTTTTCCTCTGACCTCCTGGATGGTTGGCTAAATTTCATTGTTTGGTGATTTAAAAAGCAAGTTGTAGGTGTTGTTTTCCTTTTTCCTTTGGCTCTGTCATGTTTAAGGATATGACCTATTGACTTTATTCTTGAACTAGAGTCTCGGAGCATGAAATTCATGTACGGGGTTGGGGGTGGGGGGGTGTTGTCCCTCAGCCCAGCCTACGCCCTCTGCAACCTGGGACCCCTTGAGGGATGTCTGACTGTGGGATCAGACCTAAAGTGGCAGTCGGACATCCCTCTCACAATCAAACTGCTGGTTCCCAACCACTTGCCTGCCTGATCACCCTCTAACTGCTCCCCTGCCAGCCTGATCAACACCTAAGTCCTCCCCTGCTGGCCTGATCTACCCAACTGCCCTCCTCTGCCGGCCTGGTCGCCCCAACTGCCCTCCCCTGCTGGTCCAATCACCCCCCACTTCCCTCTTCTGCCAGCTGATCACCCCCAACTGCCCTTCCCTGCCAGCCATCTTGTGGCCACGGTGTGCAAGGGTGTGACGGTCAATTTGCATACTACTATTTATCATATAGGATGACTACTTGGCTAAGATAATACCCTCAGGTCACAGTTTCTTTCACCATTTAGAAACATTTCTTATTTATATTGAATTTTGCAGGGGAATCTGAGGCTTTCGTAACCTCCATGGAAATGAGTGAATCATTTTTCTCCCTGGACAAAATTAAATTATTTTTGAAGTTTTAAAATATTATAATTAGAATGTCTTTGTGTTTATCTTTCTGTATTGAATTTTCTGGAAACTGTGCCCCTCATTTATGTAGGCATAGGTTTTACTTCAAATCAGGAAAATTGTCTTCTGTTAATTTTTAAAATTTATGTATGTTCTGTTTTTTGATTTCTCTGATTCTGAGGTATTATCTCTGTTGTATCATTTTTATCTGTTCTCATCTACCATTGTTAATTGCTTTGATCTCTCAGTTCTCTTCCATTTATTCATGTAACAAATACTTTAAGAGCCTGCTGTATGCCAGACCTATTCCAGGCACTGCGGGTATTGTTAGGGCCGGATAAACAAGGTATCGCTCTGACAGAGCTATGTTCTGGTGGAGCATGCTGTGGACCGGCAGCACATCAGAGAGGAGGCGGAGTTAGAAAGGCAGTGACATCAGTGAGAGTGGAGAGTGCAAGGGAAAGGAGTGGGTTACTTCGGACTGAGGGTCAGCAGAGGCTTCTCTCTGTATTCCTTAGCTCTGCCAGCTTCATTTTCACCTCTTTCTATTGTGTTGTCTTACCTTCATTCGCTTCGAATTCGTCTATTTAGGTTCTTCCGTCGGGTGCAGCATTCCTAGGAATGCTTTTTATTTTGGTGGACTATATTTCTTTGAATAGGTTCCTCACCTATCTTTTGCATACTGTGTCCTTATTTTTATTTTTTTGGTATAGTCTTGCATATGTCCCTTGCCCTTTTCTGTCTCCATTTTGCTCCTTACAGTGGCAGCTTTGTGCTGGTTTAGTGTGGGTGGATTCCCCTTGACTGCCTCCCTGAGTTGTCCCTGTGCTGTCTGAGACACCTGGGCTCTGCTGTGAGCTGGACGTGGGTGGTTGAGGCAGGTGTGAGGAGGAGAAGGAGATGGTCATAGGTCTCTGGCTGCCTTGGCTGGCTTGCTCAGCTTTTGCCTCTCTTATGTACTGGAGTTCTTGTTTCCTGGTTGAGTGTGTGCTCTATTGGCTCTATCCGTCTGCTTTGGATCATTTGTGCAGCCTTAGCATCCATCTGGGAGAGCCAGCCTAGTCTTTCTTGAGCAGTGTTTCCACTTCCCTAAAAGAACAGGCGAAGGTTATGTAAAAAAACGACCATAGCAGAGACAGTGGCATCACCAGGCTCTTCATGAGTCTCTCCCCACCCTCTGTTCTCTTGAAGTCGTAGGCTTGCTGACTGGTGGTTCTTCTATACTTCCTGTCCTCCTCCCCCACCAGGGAGCATTGCCATGGCAGGCTGCTGGGATTTTCCTGCCTCCAGTGGGTCTCTGTTGATTGGGAGGGGCTTCTACTCTCTTACCTATTTCTGCATTTTCTCTCAGGGTTGTCTGTATTCCCTGGCCTTCTGCCTCTCTAAGTTGTGAAGGGGTGGTGATCATCAGTGAAATTTTTCTTAGAGATTTTTTTGGAAAGTTAGGAGCTGTATAGAGAGACACCAAGATTACTCTTTCTTACACCAGCCCCTTTTTATACTTACTGGTACTAGCTTATTTGCCTTAAAAACACACACACACACATAAAACTTCGCTATTTGTATCTTAGGGGGAGGGAGACCTTGCTACCTGGCTTCAGTGCACCGCTGTAAACCAGAAGTCCGCTTGTTTTATGCATGCCTTTTACAGTGTGTTGCCATTGGCTGACACGATGTCTCAAGTCTGATTCAGGTGCTCTGGCTGGTTGATGCATCCTTACCCGGGAGGGTCCCAGTTTGAGAAGCATGGGAAGTGGAAGGAAATTTATTTAAATCAAAACAGTTTTATGTTCATTTAGGGAACTAGCAACCTTAAGTGTTTATTTCTCTGAAACATACATTTAAAACAGAAAGTACAACTCTACTTCCTTTACTAAGTATTTGAATCTGTTCCTTAATTAAAACAAACATTTAAATCCTCTCACTTGCTAAAAATCACCTTGTTTAGGAGAGTAAGTCTGGGTTGGAAAAAGTTGTTCTGTTTAGCTGTCTTGCTTTTTAAAGATGTAAGTTTCCCAAGTGATCCTTTTAATAGCAGATGGGTTGATGAGTTGTTTTTTCAAGAACAGGTTAGCAAACTGTGGTCTGCAGGCCAGATTCATCCCAACATCCATTTTTGTACATGTTTATTGGAACACAGCCTTTCCTGTTTGTTTACATAGAGTCCGTGGCTGCTTGGGGCTAGATGGATAGAGTAGAGTGTTGCAGCAGACCTTGTGACTCACTGAGCCTGAAACATTTATGATTGGGTCCTTTACAGGAAAACCCTGCCGTCGCTTTAGAATATTCAACCATGTGATCCCCGTACATTGTCCTAATTAACTTTATTTCCTCAATATTTAAGAGTAGGCTTGAGTTTCTTTTTCTCAATCCTTAATGATCTTAATGGGGTCCCCCTGATGTGGCCACAGGAAGAAATAACTCTACCAAAGTGCATTTCCTCCTAGCACTCCACCCTTGCCCATCTACTGCTCCCTCACAAGGATAAACACCTACTGACTGAGGCGCTGTCTGCTGTCCTAGAGGCCACCTGAGACACACGTTACGTTAGCATAGAACAAGGTTCACCTGTGCATGCTCCCTCTGTTTGTACTTTATTTCTTTTTTTTCCCCACTATTTTATTGTTTTTTTACAGAAAGGAAGGGAGAGGGATGGAAAGTTAGAAACATCAGAGAGAAACATCGATCAGCTGCCTCCTGCACACCCCCTACTGGGGATGTGACTGCAACCAAGGTACATGCTCTTGACTGGAATCGAACCTGGGACCCTTCAGTCCGCAGGCTGAAGCTCTGTCCACTGAGACAAACTGGTCAGGGCAAGCACTTTATTTCTTAACCGTTTGTTTATAATTAATTCTTAAAGGGATAATTAACATTTGAGCCCCTTCTGATTCTCATTTACTTTTTTTACATCTTTAACTTTTTACATCTCTGGGAAATAAAGAATGGTCCCTGTTGTAGTTGGCTGGAGACAGCATGGATATTAGACCCACGGGGTCAAACTGGTCCTGGGTTCAGCAACTTCGGTACTTGAATTCTGGCTAGGAAAGAATTCTGAGTCAAGACTTAGACTGTAAGGCAGGCATCCTCAAACTACGGCCCGCGGGCCACGTGCCAGGTGTTTTTGCCACCATTGCCTGTCCTGCTTAAAATAAGATATGTGCAGTGTCATAGGAATTTATTTATAGTTTTTTTTTTAAACTATAGTCTGGCCCTCCAGCGGTCTGAGGGACAGTGAACTGGCCCCCTGTTTAACACTTTGTAATCGGGCATTTTCCCGCCAAATCGCATCGTAACGCGGGGCTTTTTTGACATTTTCTTGCCAAAATTAGACTTTCTGTAAAATATTCATATCTTTCGATCTATTTGATATTTTTCTATGAAACTTTCAGTGTTTTAGTTTAAAAAGAGGTCTCTATTTACTTTGCAAAATATGTGTTATTGTATTTTTTATGTACACAAAATTACTACATTTTAGGTAAACATATAAAAAAACACTCTTTCACAATCAAAATAATTTTATTTATACAAAATTACAATATTTTTTCGAAATTTTCAACAGATCTATAACCTAATAGTGCTTCACTGTGTGGTAGCGTTCGAAACACTTTTCTTTGAGCAGGGGTACATTACAAAACTTGCACATGTACCGTGTTTCACTGCGTAGTTTATGGACGGCACACACATGACAACGACATAAAACATTTTTATTTTTGCCGGTTCCAACTAGAGGTTCCAATGTATGTTTCCTCACGTCCATTGACAGTCTTCCTGGTGGATCCGATTTTACTCGTTTCCCGCAAAAAAATGTGTTAAAAAGTTTGAGGACCCCTGCTGTAAGGGAACATTTAATCTAGTGAAATATCCAAATTGACCCTCACTCCTTTACACCCACAAGCCACACCCACCAACCAATCAGGAGAAAATATGCAAATTAACTAAGCTAAGATGGCCATCATAGAGCTGGAGTTGACCTGGGTAATGGAGGAAGCCAGGGTCCTGTGGACCCTGAGCTCTAAGTTTTAATTATAGAAGATAAACCCCAGATACCTGCCAGGCTGGCAACCCAGGCTTCAAGCAGGGGGAAGGGGGTGGGGGCAAGGCAACAAAGTTTCAATTATAGAAGTTAAATAAATCCCAGATACCTGCTTCCAGCCAGACTCCCCAGTAGGGACCCGAACCCTGAAGGGGCTGTGGCTAGCCTGAAACGGCCCTCTGCCCCTCACCTAGGCTGGCCAGGCACACCAGCAGGTGGATATCCCCCAAGGGGTCCCAGACTGCGAGAGGGCACCCGCCCCCCCCACACCAGTGCACAAATTTTTGTGCACTGGGATTCTAGTTTATTTATAAAATCACAGAGCTAAGGGAAGTAATTTGTAGAAAAACTGGGCTTAGGAAAGAAGTTATAGAGGTAAAGGAAGGGCCTTGGGAGTGAGGAAGGTAATGGTAATGCACTTGGGGGAGGAGGAGGGAAAACCAAGGGGAAAGGGGAAGGTGCTGGCCGCTCCCATGCTGGGTCCTCTGTCCTAAGGGTGTTAGGGGAGGTCCCAGGGGAGACCTTTTCTTTTCTTTTTTATTTTGTTTTAATTTCGGAGAGGAAGGGAGAAGAGAGAGAATCAATCATTGATCAGCTGCCTCCTGCACACCCCACACTGGGGATCCAGCTTGCAACCTGGGCATGTGCCCTTGAGCAGAATCAAATCTGTGACTTTTCAGTCTGCAGGCTGAAGCTCTATCCACTGAGCCACCGGCTAGGGCCCAGGGTGGGGGAGATCTTAATGGGATATTCAGCAACTTTCCTGGTGAATCCTTTCAGGGTCTAGATATCCCCTGCTTGGTTGGTCGGCACCAGGGCAGAGGTCACTAGTCAAGGCAGCTGGTTCTGAGGCAGCCATGGTCATTTTCTGATTTTGCTGCTTTTCTGGGCCTGGAGCTGAATGAAATACAACTGAAGCCTAGATGTTACCTCTGGAGAAGAGAGGTCAGGGTGTCCAAACCGCATGACCAGCGATATGCCAGGGGAGGAAAGGCTACCCTGTAATGAGGTTCTGCCCTAGTAGGCAGTTAGGGCTTTCTACCCTGATGACCTTCTGTACCTGGCCCCTCATCCTTGCCCTGCTCATGTCTGTCTGCCTACCACAGTTCCCCACTGGATTCATTCCCAGGGGCGACATGATGCCCTCTGTAGCATGTGTATTTGACACGTTAAGCCCCATGTCAGTCACCAGTGACTGACACTATACTTCCGTCCAGAAGACAAAACAGGCCGGTCGCTTAATGTGTTAATAAATGTTTGTTAGGCAGGTGATGGGGCGCCTTCTGCAGAGTACATGTTGAATAGATCCGTTCTGGCAGGTGACAGAGTCTTATTGGCGCAGCCCCCCTTCGAAGAGCTTCCTTTTCCTTCTCCCCAGGACACTGTTGGGTCTCATTCATGGTGTAGGTCAGTAATCATTGCTCATTTTTCTCTCCTAGGCAGTGGTTACCATGGGTGTGGTGCTACAAGGTGCCAACCTATACGGCTACATCAGGTGCAAAGTGGGCAACAGAAAGAACTTAACCAGCATGGCCACATCTTACCTTGGAAAGCAGTTTTTAAGACAAGTGAGTTTTTCTGGCTGTGAGGCTAAATTTAATGTGTCAAGTGACTAATTCAGTGATTTCTAATTCATGTAGAGTTTAATTTTTATGAAATACTTAAAGTTTTTTAAGGCACATATTTATTTAGGTATGAGTTGATGATAGTTATTTTAATTACTTTTTGGAGGCTTTTAAGACATTCCAGAGTATTGTCAGTGTCCTAAAATTATTTTAAAACCAGAGAGAGAAACTGTTACTGATAATAGCTTACTTAAAAAAAGAAAAAAATCAGTTACTTTTCATTAATTCTGGTGGCTCTAACAGTTTTGAAGTTTGATACTGTAAGGTTTTACGTTTTATATAGTAAGAGCAATTAGAAACAAAATAAGACTGTATTTAAAGATTGTTTTAAAGTACTTTAGATTTTTTTGTTGTTTAGAACATACTGGTTTTACTACATTTCCCCAATGTGAATATTTAAATCAGGGTTTTCAATGGGATAATCATAGATTGTTAAACTTGTTGGGGAAAATAATTAAGTCTTTGTTTCCAGGCAGTAGGTTGTCAAGTAATATTGTATTGAACAGTGATTCTCAAACTTGAACAGTATCAGGATCACCTAGAGTGCGGAAACATGGGTGGTGGGGTCTCACCTCCAGAGTTCCTTATTCATTTGATCTGGGTGGGGTCTCAATTTGCATGTCTAACAACTTCCCAGTGGGTCCAACGATTGCTTTTAGATAACTAAAACCCTACTCAAGAATATACAGCTTATTAGTGGTATAAAACTAGGGCTTAATTCAGCTTTCCTCTCTGAAATTTGTTGTTGTTTTCATTCTGCTGTAGCTTCTCTTGTATAAAGGATAAGAAGTAGAGAAAACTAGTATTTTTGGAGGGACATGATTCTCCTCCTGAGGGTTTTTGCACGGTGCTAAAACATCTTTGCTGTGGTCCACCTATGGTAATTGTCAGGTGTGTGCTTAGGAGGTGTTTTTCCTCAGGATTTTCAGTGTTTCTGAAATGGAGGTGGATGTTGACTACAGTGAAAGTGAATTTTGGGTAGGATTAGTGGACTTACTGGCACCTGGCAATACTCTGCTAACATGACACTGATCTGCTGGACGTTGGGATAGATCCATTGATTTGCTTCTCCAGCATGTTTGTAATTTTTAACATGATTGGGGCCATTGAATGTAAGTTAATGTAGCTGGCTCTGCTTACAAATACGGAGTATTTTCCTAGTTCTTTGAAGTCTATATTAAGTAAAATAGCTGTTTTTATTTAGGAGTTCTTATTCTTTTGCAGAACACCGGAGATGATCAGACTTCCTGAAGAGGGAGAGGAGTCCGTGTGTTCTGTTATATTGGGAATAGCTGAAGAGATTCTTCACTCTGAGCCTTTTAGAACTCAGTACATGTAGCAGAGAGGAGTGTTGGGTTTGTTTTTCCATTTGAAAATTTACTTTTAAAAAAAAAGGAAAAGTAGTTTTTATTTTCTTACTAGCATTTGGGGCTTGAAAATATGGTGTTGCTAGAAATATTGTCAAAATTTGGTTCATGGTGTATATATGTGTGTGCACAGTCATGTAATATCCATGTACTGCAGTTCGACAAAAGTGTTTATGTTCATGTACATATGTAATGAAGATGTTTTCATTTTGATCCATAGGATGTAGAAGGTTGTTCTTAGTCTCATTTCAAAATTTTGTGTATTGAAATATTTCTGTAGATTATTTTCAGAAGAAAGTTTTGCTTCCATGGAAGAGTGAGTACTTTGACTATGTATAAGTTAGAAGTAATTGTTAATTTTATGGCTTACTATGTACTTCATAATGAAACTCTTATTCTAGGCATTCACAGGCAGGTAAAAAACGAATTTGGATCAGTGGCATGAGCTAGTTGCTAAAATGTTGTTTATTTTTATTGTAACAAGTCATGTATTTCCGGTCCATTAATATAAATGAGTTTTCGTGGTGTCTGTAAGGGATACTTAGAGATTGCTGTGTCCTATTTATTTTTGGAGAGGCCAACCAGCTTTTACTTTGGAACCTCTCGAAGAGTGTCAGTAGTCTTGGCCTAATGAAACCTTTTACCAGGAAGAAAGTGTTATTCTTATGTCATAGTAAGAATAATTATTTAAATACTTGGCATAATAAATGCCTAAAAAACATTTTATTTTATGAATCTATTTTTTTTTCTTGCTTTAGTGGGGGTAATGTAAATCATGCATTTGTGTTAATGGGATTTCTTAATAAGCAATATGTGTAACAGTCTGGAAACTGTTATGGACACATGTAAATTCTCTTACAGGTATACTGTAAGCTTTGTTGGAGTCTTAATCAACAGACTATTTTGTTAGTGTATTTATACATTGTTAAATTTTTTTAAAGATGTTTAATTGAATAAGTCTATTGGAGTGATAGCTTTGAAAGTGCATAACTTTATATTTGTATAAAACTCTAATGTTTACAAAGCACTTGACATGTGTAATCTCATTTGATCCTCATGACGTAACTGTTTCGTGTGATGCCCAAACTTCAGGTTATTGAGTGACTTGTCCAAGGAAACAGGTTACAGGAAGTCTTATCAGGATACATGTGTTTAGAGGAAATATTTGAATCTAATGTCTTTTTCTTTCTTAAGAATCATTAGATTATTAAGTCATTCATTTATTAAGTGCCTGTTTTCCCTTTTACTTGTGCTTATCTGGTGATGAAAGTCAACACTGCATACAGACATGTTATTATTTAATTTGAAAAATTTAAATCTTTAAAGTTGAGAGTCTGACAGGGGACACATTGATAAAGGTTTTGATATAACTGTGTTGTTACCTGATCTTGCAGTCCTATAAATCAAATATGAATTGATTTTGGGGATATGCATGTGGCAGGGTTTACCACTTATTCCTAATAGCCATTTTCCCTTCTACATGTTTCCTACTTACTAGCTGGGACATGGCAACAAAGACCGCTTGTTCCAGATTTGCTTGCTCAATCTTATGTGGCCATGTGACTGGGTTCTGGCCACAGGCACACTTCAGGAAGTATTTCTTTCTTTCTTTTTTTTTTTTAAACTATATTTTATTGATTTTTTTTTTTTTACAGAGAGGAAGGGAGAGGGATAGAGAGTTAGAAACATCGATGAGAGAGAAGCATCAATCAGCTGCCTCCTGCACATCCCCTACTGGGGATGTGCCTGCAACCAAGGTACATGCCCTTGACCAAAATCGAACCCGGGACTCTTGAGTCTGCAGACCGATGCTCTATCCAGTGAGCCAAACCGGTTAGGGTTCCAGGAAGTATTTCTAAAAGAGGGGCATGCCTGTCCTCTCCCCTTTTCTCTTTCCTGCTAGCTGAAATGTGGACCGGATAGGTGGAGCTTGTGAATAGCAGAGAAATAAGGCGGGTATTGAGCTCCTTCTAATGGGAATAGAAACCCGGAACTGCCTATTGAATCTTCTATAATAATCTAAACTAATAAAAGCGAAATAGTAAAATTAACCGTTTATTCGGGACGGGGTAAGCCACGCCCACCAGCCAATCAGAGTGCCTGCATGCAAATTGACCCAGCCAAGATGGCGGCTGGCAGTCACGGAGACAGCAGCGGCTCAGGCAGCCTGGCACGGCCAGGTGCAGCGCAGGCCGTTGGAGGCAGCTGGGGAAGCAGCGTGGAAGACAGGACCTAGGGGCCACGAGACACCAGGACCAGGGGTCATGGTGAGCAGAGGCATCTGGGACCCCCCCCAGCCACCACCCCGGCCAGGCCTAGGCTGAGGCAGTGGCTGCGGAAGACGGGAGGAGGGGGCGCAGAGAGCAGAGGCATCAGGGATCCCCAGCCAGCACCTAGGCCGGGCCTCATGGAAGACAGGACAAGGGAGCGGGGCAAGCCAGAAGTATCAGGGACCCCCCAGCCACTGCCCCGGGCCAGGCCTAGGCTGTGGCAGTGACGGAGGAAGATGGAAGGAGGGGGTGCGGTGAGCAGAGGCATGGGGACCCCCAGCCAGCACCTAGGCCAGGCCTGGCGGAAGACAGGACAAGGGGGCAAGGCAAGCCAGAAAGAAGTATCAGGGACCCCCCCAGCCACTGCCCAAACCGGGCCTAGGCTGGGGCAGTGGCTGTGGAAGACAGGATGAGGGGGCGCGGAGAGCAGAGGCATCCGGGATCCTCAGCCAGCACCTAGGCCAGGCCTGGCGGAAGACAGGACAAGGGGGCGGGGCAAGCCAGAAGTATCAGGGACCCCCCAGCCTCGGCTGGGGCAGTGGCTGCAGAAGACTGGATGAGGGGGTGCGGAGAGCAGAGGCATGGGGACCCCCAGCCAGCACCCCAGCCAGGCCTAGGCTGAAGCAGTGGCTGCAGGAGACAGGATGAGGGGGTGTGGAGAGCAGAGGCATCGGGGATCCCCAGCCAGCACCTAGGCCAGGCCTGGCGGAAGACAGGACAAGGGGGCAAGGCAAGCCAGAAGTATCAGGGACCCCCCCAGCCACTGCCCAAACCGGGCCTCTGCTGGGGCAGTGGCTGCGGAAGACAGGATGAGGGGGCATGGTGAGCCGTAAGTATCAGCGACCCTCCAGCCACCGCCCTGGGCGGGCCTAGGCTGCGGCAGTGACTGAGGAAGATGGGAGGGGGGGGTGCGGTGAGCGGAGGCATGGGGACCACCAGCCAATGCCTAGACTGGGCCTTGGCTGAGGCGGTGGTTGTGGAAAATGGGATGAGGGGATGCAGTGGTGGCCAGGCCTAGGCTGGGGCAGTGGCTGCAGATCATGGAACCAGGGGGCGTGGGGATGCAGAGGCATCAGGGACCCCCCCCAGCCACTGCCTCGGCCTGGCCTTGGCCTGGGCAGCAGCTGCAGAGGACGGGACCAGGGGGCCAGAGAGCCAGAGGTATCGGGGAGCCCCCAGGCACCGCTCTGGCAAGCCTCAGCTGGGGCAGTGGCTGGGGAAGATAGAACCAGGGGGCTGGCGAGCCAGAGGCATTGGGGACCCCCCAGCCACCGCCCAGGCCAGGCCTTGGCTGGGGCAGTGGATGTGGAAGACAGGACGAGGGGGCACGGTGAGCAGAGGCATCGGGGAGCCCCCAGCCACCGGGACCAGTGGGCATGGTGGGCCAGAGGCTTGGGGACCCTCCAGCCACTGTCTGGGCCAGGCCTCCGCTGGGGCAGGGGCTGCAGATGATGGGACCGGGGGCATGGCAAGCCAGAACCATTGGGGAGCCTCCAACTGCCCTCGGCCAGGGTGGTGGCTAAGGAGGAGGGGACAGGGGGCGCGAGCCAGCCATCGGAGACTCCACAGGAAGCACCCAGCAGGGCCTGCTTGCCCATCCCTGTGGTGTGGAGCAGACAGGCCTGGCAGAGAGCAGAGAACCACATGGAGTGAGCCCAAGCCATGAGTAGCACATCTCCTGAGGGCCCCCAAATTGGATAGGGTGCAGGTCCAGGTGAGGGACCTCCCAGTCTGCCTTCCCCCTCCCCCACCTAGCCGTGCACGAATTTTGTGCACCGGGCACCTAGTAAAAGCATAATATGCTAATTAGACCAGATGTCCTCCCAGATGAAGATGGGGCTGCGAGGGAAGTCTGGGTCCTGGGTGCCAGAGGGAAGATGGTGCCAGCAGCAGGGCGGAATGAAGGCCTACTCTTGCATGAAATTCATGCATCAGGCCTCTAGTTTTTAAATAAGAAACAAACTTTGTCTTGTTTGAGTGTTATTGTTTTGGCTTTCCTGTTGCTAGAGTATAACTGAATTCTTCAATAAAGTGTAGTTTCAGCATCCTTCCTAATTGTTTGCATTAGGATAGAATAATTCAGTAGGTACCTGTTCATCTGTGCTAACTTTTGCCCATAGTGCAGTGGTTTTTCATACTAGTACATTCTTCCAAGTCTTGTGTCAAAGCTTAATATTTATAATAAATAAAGCAGAGCTGCTCTAGTGGAAACAGAATTGGAGGCTCTGGAGTCACCCTCAGCCCTACCTACCAATTTCCAAGGAGCCCCCTGAGCCGCTGTTTTGCAAACCACTACTAGGAAAAGTGAAATCAGTCCATTCCTGGTTTTGAAGAACATAGCTCAAATCATATGCTAAATATACTTTTTAGTTACAAAGAAAATCAGAAGAATAGTTCTTACGAAAATCAGGAAACACTCCTTCAAACCTTCATGTTGTTCTAAATAAGAAAGGAAGAAGCTTATCATTCCCTAAAGAAGTTTAATTTAGTGCCACGGAAAATGTAATAATCATATGTAACTTTTTCCCACTACAGCTAATTAAAGAAAGCACCCATGGTCAGAAAATCAAGTAGTACAGAAGGGCAACAGATAAATGCAATTCTCAATTTTGTTCCCCAGGAGCAAATATTTTCAACTGCTTGGTTTTATGTTTTGGGATATTTACCTCACTACCTCTAAATAATATGCTTAGTGCTTATATTGTTTCTTGACTTAGTAACTTTATAATTAGCTGTTGACTTCCTTCTGTGAAAAATGAAGATTTAACTCAACCTCCCCTCCCCATACACAGTTTGAGCACTGTTCTTTGTCCAATTGATTGTAATATTAAAGGCTTAGCAGAAACCTCCATTTTTTTTATTTCATCACTGACCTGTTGTAACTATTAATTTCCTCTATTAGTAATTTGTTCAACTCCAAGTAAGAGAAAATCCTAATGGAGTTTAACAAAGTCTGAAAGTAGTGGATTGCTGGTGTTGATGTAGTCACTAAACAGTTCCTTGGAAAGCTGGGTTTTGTTCCTGTGCGCATTGCCTCAGGGTCATCACTGTCACAGCTGAAGAAATCACAGGAGACTTTTGCTTCTACTTACATCTCATTAGCCAAAATGGTGTCACCCAGGGGTAAGAAGGTCTGGGAAAATAGGTTATTAGGAAGGCACATTGCTGCCTTGAATAAAAGATTTTGTTAGTAGGGAAAGGGACATTGGGTAGGCAACTAGCAGTGCCTTCCACGTAGCTCTCATGTGGGGCTTTTCTGTAGGGGACACCAGCCCCTGTGGTGGCCAACCCTCTTGGCATCCTTTCTGCAGTAGATAGTCTTTGATCTAGACGGCCTTTAAAGCCAACTTTTTATGCAAAGCCATTAAATCAGTGGTTCTCAACTTTCTGGGCCCTTTAAATATACTTCCTCATGTTGTGACCCAAACATTACTTTCATTGCTACTTCATAACTAATGTTGCTACTGTTATGAATCATAATGTAAATATCTGATATGCAGGATGGTCTTAGGCAACCCCTGTGAAAGAGTTGTTGGACCACCAAAGGGGTCACGACCCACAGGTTGGGAACCGCTGCATTAAATCAAGATAGTTCGCCCTGACTGGTTTGGTTCAGTGGATTGAGCGTTGGCCTGCGGACTGAAAGGTCCCAGGTTCGATTCTGGTCAAGGGCATGTACCTTGGTTGTGGGCACATCCCCAGTAGGGGGTGTGCAGGAGGCAGCTGATCGATGTTTCTCTCTCATCGATGTTTCTAACTCTCCCTCTCCCTTCCTCTCTGTAGAAAATCAATAAAATACATTTAAAAAAAAATCAAGATAGTTCAATGAGGGTGTAGGCTGGTATACTCTTAACACATTGCGGACATATCACGAGAATTCTCGTGTTTTCTGTCCTAAGACTTGTGGTAAATCATGAAAATTCTTTTAAAAGATATTAGCTTGTAAGAACATGTAATACATAACTTCAGAATTCAATGGGTATTTAATTTTAAAGCGTGCCTTTAACATTTATGTTAATTGTTTTTTGTACTCATTCAATAGAAACTTATCTGGCCACGGGTAAAGCTAGCAATAAAACTACTGGTCTTCAATGTATTAAGTATGTATCCTTACTTGAATATGATTAGGAAATTGGATTTAGTATATTCAGAGCAGTGGTTCTCAAGGGGGTGGTGCCACCCACAAGGGAGAATGTTTTATAGAATGGAGAGAAAAGGGTTGATTAACACAGTGATTATTTGGTTATTTTAGTGGGTGGAGCCTAGGGATGCCAGGCCAAGAGGAGAACAGGACCCAAACTTGTCATGTATGTCTAATAACTTCCATATATCTCATGAATAGTTATGTGCATAAAATCCTGTTTATAATGAGAAAGAAAAAGCAATCTGTAGAAGCTGACCTGTTCTGACAGCCAGGCTGTGGTGGTCTCCTGTTGAACATAATTGTATACACTATCAACATCTGACAGCCATTCTGACCATGAGGGTGCAAGAAAAAATAAGGACCCTGTGATCATGTTGGAGCATAGAAGTGCTGTGCAAACCTCATAAAAGACCTAACACCCCCTTGGCTTACATGAGTGGCTGCTGCTCTACTAAAGACAGCTTCAGACCACTGTTCTTCCTACTTTCTAGATGAACATTATTAGAATACCACTCAGTCTTGCTTTACTTTCTGAAAGCACCCAATCCAACTATGGTCCATGGAGCCAACCCTTCATGAAATCACAGAGGCCCACCTATAGGCCCACATCCTATAATGACCCCTTAGCACCCTCAATGAGACACCCTTGATGTGGTCTCTTGTGCAAAAGGTTCTAAAAAGCCCAATTGCTCAACCTCAGATCTGTTCCCCATGGTCTCTACCTGGTGAGCATTGACAATTACCTGAGCCTAGACTATCAGTCCCTGTGTACATAGAAAGCCCATTTTACATTTTTAGTTGCAGATTTGCAATACTTGACATCAAAAGCAACTTTCAAGTGAAAGATGTTTTACTCTGTTCAGGACTTCACCAAGAGTTTTCCCTCATTTTTAAAACACCAGTGATAACATTGCTCATGGCATTTGAATTGCGAGTCACACCTGCTGCAACTGCATTATCCCATTTGTAGGGCCACACTCCTGGTAATTACGTGCTCACAAAGGCATCTGACTACCTTACTGCATTTTTAGCAGTTGTGGCCATTTACTTTCGTATTGAACTACATATTTCCATAAGTTGCTTCCTTTTATTTCTTGTTTATATTAGACACTAGAGGCCTGGTGCACAAACATTTGTGCACTCGGGGAGTGGGGGTCCCTCAGCCCGGCCTGTGCCCTCTTGCAGTCTGGGACACCTCAGGGGAGATGTCCACCTGCTGGCATGCCTGGCCAGTCTGGGTGAGGGGTTGAGGGCCATTTTCAGGCTGCCCACAGCCCCTTCAGGGTTCGTGCATGGGGGGTGGGGTGGGAGGGCTGGTGAGTGCAGGCCTGGACGTTTCCCACCGGAGGGCCCATGATCGTACACGTCTGGTGGGCCCCCACCGCTGAGGGGACACACCTGGCACAGAGCTGGGTGGCGAGCCAGGGGCAGATGCTGGTGCAGGATCCCTCAGTGAAGCCCTGCTGCTGAGCAAACATACCCGGGGTGGAGCCGGGCAGTGGACTGGCTTCAGATTCTCCACACTGTGCAGCAGACACTCCCGCACACCCTGTGGAGGCCCTTGGGGGGGCGGATGAAAGTAGCGGACCCAGGACAGGTGCTCTTGCACGGCCTGCAGAGGCCCCCAGGCCAGATTCAGGCAGCAGACCCTGGACGGCTGCTCCCACACGCCCCGAAGAGGCCCCCATGGGGCAGAGCCAGGCAGTGGACCTGGGACAGGCACTCCTGGACTTCCCGTGGAGGCTCCCGGGGGGTGGAGCCAGGCAGCAGACCCAGGACAGGTGCTCCTGGATGCCCCGCAGAGGCCCCTGGGGGGCGGAGCCAGGCAGTGGACCTGGGACAGACGCTCCTGGATGCCCCGAGGAGGCCCCAGGCCAGACCCCCCCCCCCCCCCCCCCCCCCCCCCCCCCCCCCCCCCCCCCCCCCCGCACTGAGCTGACACACCTGGCACAGCTATGCTGGCCATGGAGGCTCCCAGTGCAGAGCCGCCCTGCCAGCCTCCATCTTGGCTGGGTTAATTTGCATACAGCTGCTCTGATTGGCTGGTGAGCATGGCTGTGAGCAGAGGCTTAGCCAGCCTAGGCAGGCAGTTGCAACAGAAGCCTTTGGTTTGCTCTAGCTCCATAGCTGCTGGCCTCCATTTTGGCTGGGTTAATTTGCATACAGCCACTCTGATTGGCTGGGAGGCATGGCTTGGCTGGTGGGCATGGCTGTGAGCAGAGGCTCAGCCCGCCTAGGCAGGCAGTTGCAACAGAAGCCTCTGGTTTGCTCTAGCTCTGTAGCTGCCGGCCTCCATCTTGGCTGGGTTAATTTGCATATAGCCGCTCTGATTGGCTGGTGGGCATGGCCGTGAGCAGAGGCTCAACCAGCCTAGGCAGGCAGTTGCAACAGAAGCTTCTGGTTTGCTCTAGCTCCATGGCTGCTGGCCTCCATCTTGGCTGACCTAATTTCCATACAGCCGCTCTGTTGGCTGGGAGGCGTGGCTTGGCTGGTGGGCGTGGCTTAGGTGTCTTGGGTAATGTTCAATTTGCATATTACTCTTTTATTATATTAGATTGATTTTAAAAATGCCTTGGATAAGTTGTATTGTCTATCCACCTATATGTTTTTTAGAATAGGGTATCTTATCTAATAAAAGAGTAATATTGAAATTGACCGTTTCTTTGGGATGCCTAAGCCACACCCACCAGCCAATCAGAGTGGCTGTATGCAAATTAACCCAACCAAGATGGAGGCCGGCACTCATGGAGCTGACTAAACAGGCAGCTTCCGTTGCAGCAGGAGTAAAACTCTTTGCCGGCCGCCTGGGCTTCTCCCGGCTCCAGGCAACAACATATTTGCAACATTGTCTCAATTATAGAAGCCACAAGCTGAAGCAGACAGGAGGCTCCACTTACCTGCCTAGGCCTCAGCTTAAAGGAACAGTGTATCAATTATAGAAGATAAACCCCAGAAACCTGCTTCCAGCCAGCCTTGCTGGGACATTGGGTCAGTGGGAGCTGTGGGCAGCCTGAAAACCTGAAAATGCCCCTTAGCCCATCACCCAGGCTGGCCACACCCCATGGGGTGAGGGATCCCACTGGGGAGCTTGGCCAGCCTGCAAACAGCCATCAGCCTCTCACCCAGGTACCCCAGTAGGGACCCAAATCCAGAAGGGACTGTGGACAGCCTGAAAGCCTGCAAACGGCCCTCAGCCCCTCACTCAGGCTGGCCACACCTCCATGGGTCAGGGTCCCCACTGGGGGGCTTGACCAGCCTGCAAACAGCCATCAGCTCCTCACCCAGGCTGGCCAGGCACGCCAGCAGGTGGACATCCCCAGAGGGGTCTCAGACTGCAAGAGGGCACAGGCCAGGCTGAGGGACCCCCCTGAGTACACAAATTTTTGTGCACCGGACCCCTAGTTTAAAAATATTTGTAATAAAAATTTGCTGTGGGTCTGAAGGTGTGAAAAACACTGGTCTGCAGTTACAGGTGAACAATCTGTCCCTAGACTTCCTTGCTCAGGTGGAGCTGGAAAGCAAACTTGAGCTTGTACTCAGGTGTTCCAATATTCTGAGTTCTTACTCAGGGTGGGTGCCTTTGGAAATTAGTGCTGACATTTTATGAAATTTGAGAAGTCAATTCTTGCTTGAGTGGTATATCATAGGTGGAATATCTGATGTTCTAAGTGAGTTCAGTATATGCTGCTTGCCTTAATTTAAGAGAAATCCATTGTATCCCACTTTCTACTAAAAGAAATTCTGGAGAAACATTTCAAGAATGGTGGAGTAAGGTTCTCCAAAGATCTGATCCTCTATAGAAGCAAGGAGAACATTGACAGAATTTGTCAAAATCAACTTTTTCAAGCTCCAGAAATTAACCAAAGGATTAATTAGAATATGTGAAAAATGTGTATTAAATAAAAATGGCTGAATCTCTCTAAAAATAATAAGCTTCATGGTGTTTTAACTTGTCCTCATCCTATCTCCCCCCAGCTCTGTAGTAGCCTTGAAAACCAGCAACCTTGGACCACCATAGCTGAGAAAACCAAACACTGAAATAGTTTAGAAGTTCCCCAAATAGGTTTGGTGTTAACCAAGGAATCCCATCCTCAGAGAATTGTCACTGATTTGTTTGGCAGCTCCGTAGGAAGTTCCAATTGTAGGGCTTATTTTATTTAACAGACTCAATGAGGAAAGCCCTAGCTCCAGGTTGTTGGGGAAAAAAAAGTAGCATTGTTTAAATAGCACAACTGCCTGAGTTGCTGATACCTGTTGATGCAAACAACCTGGTAAAATAAATAAACAAACAAATAAATAAAATAAAGGGAAATATGGGGAATGAAATGTTCATAGGAGGCTTTAAAAAGCCCTGACAGCCCTGTGGTCCAAAAGGTCCCCGGGTTTGGTTCAGATCAATGGAACATACCTTGGTTGCAAGCTCCTCCCCAGTCTGGACCCTGGATAGGGCTCGTGCAGGAGGCAACCAATCAATGTGTTTCTCTCACATCGATATTTCTCTCTGTCTTTCCCTCTCTCTTCCACTCTCTAAAAATCAATGGAACAGTATCCTCAGGTGAGAATTAAAAAAAAACAAAAAACAAAACACAAAACTACTAGAGAAATAATAAGCCCTGACATACTCCTGGGTTCGGGGTTGGGGGGTGGGGGGGTGCAGAGAGCCATATGCATGTGCAGGGTTTGCACACCCAGAAAAAGACCTGAAAAGGCCCTGTCTCAGCTCTGGATGGTCTTGAGGCTCAGCATAAACAGGAATAAAGGCTTATGCAAAGTTGTAAATTCTGGAGTCTTGAAGACGTGCCCCAATATAAGGGAGACTTACGGTCTTGGGTACTTAAGGAAATTACTATCTAATTATTAGCTGAAGACTAAACTAATTTTTGAAATTTTACTGACTACACATGACAAAGGATAGCTTTTACAGAATTAGTTTAGGACAGTCACTAAAGAATAACCAATAGTAACAACAGACCTTAAAAGGAAGGGACAATAAATCTGATTTTCAGAGTTGCCATATTGTATTTTTGAATTCAATTTTCAGAATTATATATATATATATTTTTTCATATAAACAAACCATTCCTAATAAAGCCCAGACAATTAAAGCCTAGACTTTAAATCAACCATCTTAAAGAGCTAAAGGAATCCATGGACAAAGGACTAAAAGAAACTAGGAAAGTGATTTGTGGGGGAAAAAAAGAGAGAATAAAATTATAAGAAGAAGCCAAATTAAAATTTTGGAACTGAAAAGTATAATAACAAAAAACTTTAGTAAAAGAGTTCAACAGATTTGAGCCAGTCAAATGAAATAATCAGAAAACTTGGAAGTCAGACAAGTGTCATTATCCAGTTTGGGGAGCAGAAAGAAAAAAGAATTAAGAAGAGTGAACACATCCCAAGGGACCTGTGAGACAAGAATACCAATATACGTGTTATGGGAGTCCCAGAAGGATAAGGAAGAAAGGGTCAGAAACAATATTTGAAGAATTAATGGCTGAAAACTCCCCAAATTTGATAAAAGATTTGAAAAAAGATAACATTAATTTACACATCTTAGAAGCCTAATAAAGTCTAAGTAGGATAAAGTCAAAGACAGTCACATCTAAAGACATCATAGCCAAATTGTCCAAATCCAATGACAAAGAATACTGAAAGCATGAGAATAAAACCCATTGCATATAAAGGATGCTCAATAAGATTAGAGGCTTGCTTCCTGTCAGAAGCCATGAGGTTGAAAAGCTATAAGGTGACATATTCAATATAGACTTTAAGACAAAAATATTGTTAAAAGAGACAAAATATGGCATTATCCTATATAATAAAAGGCTAATGTGCAAGTAGACTGAACGGCGGAACAACTGAAAACAACTGAACAATTGAACAACTCTCTGTGATGTGCGCTGACCACCAGAGGACGTGTGCAGACTTGGTGGGCATTGGCAGTGGGGATGAGGAGCAGGTGAGCAGGGGCACCAGACCAAGGCGGAGCATCTGTTGCTGTCATTGGGGTGAGCCTTTGGTGGTTACTGGAAATTCTTTGTTCCTGCATGCCATGGTCCCTCCTGGTGCTTGCATCTGCTGCACCCACAGCCAGCACCAGAGCTGCTGCTTGCACCCACTGCTGGTGCCTGGTGCTGGCCCCAATCACTCCGCGCCACCAGTGGGTGCAAGCGGGGCCAGCGCCAGCAGCACATGGGAGTGGCGGTGGTGATAGTGGGGCTGCCAGCAGAGAGGGGACTGAGGGCTGTGATGGAAGGGGCTGGGTGGGAGCACGGAGGATGGGCTGAGACCCGCCCCTGTGCCCACGGCAGCCTCGTGGTTCACAGTTCCTTTTAAGTTGCATGAATTCATGCACTGGTCCCCTAGTATATTGATAAAAGGGTCAACCCATCTGGAAGACATAATAATTATAAACCTGTGTAATTGACAACAGAGTCCCAAAATGCATGAAGCAAAAGCTGAGAGGATTGAAGGGAGAAATAGACAAGTCCATTATTACTATCACAAATGATTCACTCTTAGTTTTTAGTGATTGAAATAATCTATGTAAAATATTCAGCATAGTTCCAGACATGTGGTAATTAGAAAGAAAAACTGTTATTTAAAACAAAAAAAAAAAAAACGTAGTTTCTTTGCTGTTGAAAGGTGGTGTGATCAGGAAATCTAATCATAGCAGCCAGAGACTTCAGTATCTCACTTTTTTAGTAATGGATAGCCACACTGGGCAGAGCAACAAGGAGACAGAGGATCACACAGTGCTGTCAACCAACAGAGCTCACAGACACAGAGTCCTCTACCCAATAACAGC
>PVJC01014764.1:0-35983 GCA_004026665.1 Murina feae
ACTTGGCCTAACTCTCCCTCAGTAATGAGAAATGTGGCTCACACCTATGACTTCCCCATCTGCTCTCTAGCCAGAGCAAGGTGCTTTAATCTTCATAGAAAGTTTGAAGATTGTGTTGGCAACCCACTTATCTGGTTTCCTTAGCAACCAGAGCACAGTACAGTGACAGCATCCCTGGCTCAGAATAGAAATTGAGTAAGCCTGATCATGGTGCCCCAGATTGGTTCAGGGATGCTTTAACTCTTCAGAGACTCTTCCTCACCTGGCTGTTTGTGATAGCAAACCTTAAAGGGATGACTTCCTGGAACACAATCACAGCGAAAGCCCCGGACCTGGGTCCGCAGCCTGGACCTGTGCTCACAGCCAACTCACCCTCACCAGTTATAGTCACCCTGGACATGTCGAACAAATGCTTAATCCAGGAATTTCAGAAAAACTGTCCATGGTCTTGTAATTATTGTAGCAATGGGGGTGAGCTGCCACCAGTTTTCATGAACTCCGAGCAAGAAGCGAGATGACAAAGCTGCCGAGGCATTTAAGAAAAGCATAAAGAAAAAACTAAAACAACTTTTAAAAGAAATCACTGGTAAAGAACTGACTAGGCATCTATTGTTTTGTCTGCCTACTATGTCCCTTCTTTGGGGAATGGGTCCATGCCAGCCCCACCAGGGGTATAATTTCTTAATGGCAGCAGAAACAGTTAATGGGTCCTGAAAGCATTGATTGGCCTGCAATCCCAAAACAGCTCATCCAGGCTGGGCCAATGGGTCTTTTTTCTTGAATTTTTTGGACTTGGACTGAGAGATTGATTGGCTCTGTTGGTTTTCAGTGCCTGGATTTTAAGACAGGAATCTCCAACAGCACCGGTGGCCATGAAAAAGCAAAGTCGGGGTCAGCATGTCAAGCAGGTTTTCTGACCATCAGAAGTTTTAGAGCCACCAACACCCTAATGCCTTTGTACATCAGGCAGTTTTTTCCTAACGTGTTGGAGCAGGGAACACAACGTTCTACGGAGTTACTTGGCCGCAGAGTACTTTCTCTATGCAAAAGCTACGAACATCCCGGGGAACTAGTTTTCATGTATTGTGCATCGTAAGTTGCTTAAGGTCTTGGCTGGGATTCTCAGTTGGTTAGAGTGTTTTCCTGATACACCAAGGTTGCAGGTTCAATCCCCGGTCTGGTCACCTACAAGAAGCAGCCAGTGAATGTATAAATAAGTGGAATAACAAATCAATGTTTCTCTCTCCCCCCAGCCCTCTCTCTCTCAAATCAATCAATCAATCAATAAAGTAAAGGAAAACATGTTGCTTAAACTATGAAGGTCCTGGAAGATGGGGTGGGTACTCAGGGACGGCTGGACTGCTCTAACTCAGGTTCTCGGCCAGGATGATTTTCTCCCCAGGGGAACACTTGGCAAGTCTGGAAATATTTTGATTCTCACAACTGGAGAGGCTGCTACTAGCATCTACTGGGTCGACACCAGAGAAGCTGCTAAGCATTGTACAATGCACAGAATTGTGCCCCCTCCTTTCCCACCACAAAGAATTATTCAACCCAAAATGTCAATAGTGCAGAGGTTGGAAAACTGAACTAATTTAGCCCGAGATGCTGGATTAGTCCTGGATTCAGGACCCCACGTAGGTGGCATGTGCTCACATGGTGTAGTCAAATGCTCGTGACCTCTGCTTCTGGCACATGTTTAGACATTCTCTAATGTTCCAGAGTGGGCTTAGCCAGACACATTCAGACCTTCTGGAGAGAGCAGACCTGCCCCTGCCCCACTTCCTGAGGAAGAGGATGAGGAGAGTTCACCCCCAGCTTCTGATCACATGCCAGTGCCTCCTCCCATGTCTCACAGTTATTTTCTCCCAGCACATGTGGAGGCGTGTGCGGAGCAAAAGGGCAGGGAGGTGCCTCTGGCAAAGGCTGTGGGTGAATGCTCCAAGGACAGCACGAGTCGAGTACCAGCAGAACCCGGAAGAATGTGCTGGTCTGGCCCTGACCACACAATGGAATCTATCAAGAGTGGTGGGGACTGCATTGCGTGGGACACCCTGCAGTGGAACCCACCTGCTCTGGTGAGCAACAACCTGGGCCAATGCATTAAAGCCTCCTGCGTTACTCCAACCACTTCTTAAGGAACCACACCCCTCAAGAGAACCCCTGGCCAAGCCCTTGGAAATGCCTGCGCAGCCTCTCTGTTCCTGGAGAGGAGAAGGGAGCACAACGCCCACACTGCGCTACAAAGGATTCATTTTCTTCTTGAAGTCATCACATCCTGGCTTGCGCCAGAGTCAGGGGCTCCTCAAATGTGGGACTTCCTTAGAAAGCCCACATAGTCCCCGTTATTTGTGAAGAGCGGTCACCCTACTGTTCAGAGACTTACTAAGTCACGCAATGAGCACCTTTATTACATTTTAATTGAATCACTTGATTGTTGCGGATGATATGCCTGTGACTGAGTGAGATACCCTGGCAGCCAAGAGAAGTCCAGGCAGTCCTGACTCACACATAGTTGTGTGCTGAGCATGCGGAACCCTTTGCTTGGGACTCAGAGCATTTTCCCAGACAAGCCATTCATTCTAAAGTGCTGATGAGACTTCCAAGCTAAACCCCAGAAACCCTAAGTACAACTCATGTTGGAGTTGAAATGACAGAACACCCCCCACAACTACCGGAAGCAATGCTTTTGCAAATGTAGTATTTCAGCTACCTAGGATGAAACTGGGGTTGTGATTTCCCTTTGTTTCTAAGAGAAAGTGAATATAATGGGATAATAGGTGCACAGTCACAGTTTCCTGGTCCCTGCTACTAACACATGCAAATGGACACACACATGTGTGCACACATATATGTGCACGCACACACATGTACGTGGGCTGTTTCTTACCCAAACTCCCACTCCAATGAGATAGTGAGAATCACGGTTCCCTGGTGTGATGTCAGGCCAGTGGCGTTTTCCCTGCTGGGTTCTCGCATCTCAGGACAGACACTCTCCTATCTGTGGCCCCCAGACACTGGTGGCAGGGTTGTGGAAGCACAACAGACCCCCGAGTGTGTGGACCAGAGGCCCAGGGCTGGCAGCACGTGGGTCAGGCCAGCGAGAGTTGAACCCCAGGCAGAGCTTCCAGGATGTGGGATCTTTGGTTCGGAGAAGGCCAAGAGGTGATCTGCGGGAGCCCCTTACACGTCCCGCATGGTTCAGGGTTCCTGTTCAGGGTTCAAGTTCTGGAGGAGGCCGCACGCAAAATGAAGAGAGAGAGACTAGAAGAAAATTAATTTAGAATAATGGGGACCAGGCGTGGCATCTTTCCACTAGTGGGTAAGATTGCCCACCACTCCGGTCTTGCTCAAAGCTTTTATTCAGGCAATGGGGAAAACAACCACATCCTTATCAAAAGGGCAGGAAACTCCAACAACAAAGAGGCGAGAAGAATTTACATATCAGTAACAGAGGTGGAGGGCTGCTTTAACTATCAATGTCTCCATCTAAACAATGGGTGAATAGCTCCCCCACTATTCAGGGGAATTAAGGTTGACCAGCCTTCAGGCACATTTCTCTACTAGTGACAATGACTGGTGTCCGGCAGTGATCCAGTTCAGTCCCCTCTTTTATAGATGAGGAAACAGACCCAGGGCAGCGAGGGGGCCTGGCCAAGGTCACGTAGGCTTTGGAGGCATGTAAGGGGAACTCCCGGGCTCTAGCTACTCTATCTGCGCCTCAGAAACTAGAAAATCCTCGGGGGTTCTCCCCCACCCCCATTCTACTTTTGAAAGTAGATTCTCTAAGGAAAGCTTTGTTTTCTGGCCAAAACAGCTCGGCTTGCTAAATTGGGATCTAGGCCTCCTGAGGCAGAGATAGCCAGGCTTTGCTACCACAGACGCCACACCTTCCCCGCCCATGGACTCTTCCTCTGACCAAGCAGAAAACAGCAACAGGGCAGCCCCACCAGCCAGCAGCCACTTCTACCATCGTCACCACGTTTACCTCCACCAGTTGGAGTGAGGCTGCCTGACTCCTGGCCACCTTCTTATATCTGCAAATGTCCTTAAACTCCAAGATGACCTGGCTGGGTAGCTCAGTTGGTGAAAGCATCACCCCAATGTACCACTGTTGTGGGTTGCAATCCCAGGTAGGGCATCAACCAATGAATGCATAAATATGTGAAATAAATCTCCCACCCCTCCCCCCGCCCCGCCAGGCATTGAGTCTAGGTGACTTACCCAAGTGATTCTCTTTTGCACTCTCCTCATTACTGCTTCAACTCTCTGTCCCTTCTTTCTCACCTTCTCAGCTCAACTCTCACCTTCAAGTTAACTTGACTAATTTCGCTGTCCTCTGATGTCCCATTTCTCATCAGCTCTTCTCTGGCCCCCCAGATATTGTAAGACAACAATAACTGATTCCCTTACACTTGCCAATGAGTTACTCAGTGTGAGTGGAGCCAAGTGTACAGGTGTAGAATCATCTGGTTTAGTGTCAGCTCTGCCATCCCCCAGCAGTGGGCCTTGATCAAGCCACGGGATTCCTGGAGAGGAAATGAATTAGCGTACATGAAAGGGATGCGCCAGTTGTCCAGTGCTAACCACAGGAGTGGTGCTATTGCAGATGTTCTTGGTGAGGGTGTTGTCTAAGCGAGCTGCCTGGGAAGTGCCCTCACTGAGCTTCCCGTTGCCATTAGGTCACGATGGAGGAGCGGGATGAAAAGCAGCCCTGTGAACGCACTCTGCTCTTAAAGAGCATCGCTGATGTTCACAAAAGCGCAATGTTTATTTTCACACAAAAAACATCTGAAGAAGTAGCTTGTGATCCTGAAGAACAGGTTTGTTTTCATCAGTGAACACCACGATTACAAAAACGATCATGTTTCCTTCGTGGTTTTTTTTCCCCGCTGATCAGAGCTCAGAATTAAATTGACCGTCTAAGTAGCAAGTTTATTTGCCCTTCTGTCAAACACTTTATATGCGATTACTGCTGTCACCCGAATTTCCTTCTTGTTTGTTATCTTCACTTGGTTCTTCAAGGTACAGGGCAAACGTAGCTTTACAATTGTTCACATGGGAATAACACAATAAATAATAAAATGAGGATATACTGTGTTTCGTGTACTCACAACAGTCAGCCTACGTTTGCCCACCCATGTATTTAGTTCACAGGTTAATGGAGGAATACATTCTTGTTGTAAAGTTGAAAAGACCTCAGAACTATACAGAAAAAAATTGAAAGTATTCATGTATTATTTATGATGTAGTATTCTATTGGCGCAAGTAGGCTCATATCCATTTGGAATGATATTAGGAATAATCGCGTTTTTTAAAACAAACAAAAACTTTATTTGAAAGCTTCCTACTATGCTAGATACAATCACATATCTATGAATTCTAACAGCCCATTTTACAGATAAGGCAAGCGAGTGAGGTTGCTGGTTGTTCAAAATCACAGAGAGCAAATGGCAACACTAGGAATGAAACTCAGGTGTGGGGTTCAAAGTTTGCATGTTGGCGCCTTTGTTTGTTTTTAACTGTTCCACCCCTCACAGCAAAAAGGAGGATTACAAAGTGTATGTCCAGCCGGGCTGTGTGCATGCGATGGGAGAGCCTTGTGACTGCTCTGCAGTACAGCTCCTCCTCCCTCTGCCCCAAGCCACTAATTATTTAGGTGGTTCAGCCCCGAGCATCTTTCTCTTTAAGTGCCAGCAGACTCAGCAAAGGTCAGGAGTGCGAGAGTAGCTTTTCACCTTCTTCCACCATTGACCTTCCCTGTTGACCATTGGGCTGCAGCTATCAGGCCAGAGTACAGCGCGTCCTCTCTCTTCGGAAGAGGCAGTAGCAGCACCTGTACTGCTCAAGCTGGTCAGGGGTCTGGTGGAAAGAAATCGCTAGCCTCCCAGCCCTGTCCTCCCTGCGCCCCCCTCCCCGCAACAATGGCCAATTCTCATTGCTGCTTATCCGGCTGGCCTGGTCTCCTTCCAGTAACTGGGACTGGCTTGCCCCTCCTCCTTGGCCCTGGCCGGAGGACACAGCTATGGATGCACACGCTGTCCCGCTGTCCCGGCAGGCAGGCAAGCACAGTTCTGTTTTCATCGGAATTCCCAGCATCTTGGAGAAAGAACTTGGCCATTCCTGTCCACCAGACCTCTGGCGAGGGAGGAGAGCCTGCGGGCTCTTCTGTAACCTCCCTTTGACTTGGACTCCGAAGACAAAGGTGAACTTGAGCGCTGCAGGGACACAGCTTCCCTTTATGCTCCCCCAGCCCCCGGGGCTGTCTCCTCTCAGCACTGAGGCCCTTTTGTCCCGGCGGGGCACCCCCGCCCGACTGCCCGCCCTGTTACAGCGCGGTCCCCGCGCCCGCGCCCCTCCCGCCGAGCCGCTGCACCCCGAGAAGGGCTTTGGAGTTCCGCGAACGCACACTGGCCCTTTTCTTCTCGGGGCGCCTGCAGCTTTGATGCTGCGCGCCTGGCAGCCTGGCAGCCCGGCAGCCTGGCACTCCGCTGGTCTTTTTCTGGGAGGCCTGAGAAAGCGGGAACCGGGCGCTCTGCGTCCGCCCGGCTCCCCGGGAGAGGCGCGCGGCCCCGGGCAGTGCGGAGCCGGGCGGGACGCAGCTCTGCCGCTCGCTCGGGACTCGCTGGGAGGCCTGGGAACAGCCGCCGGGGCGGAGTTCACCCGGACCCGGGTCAGCCCGCCGTGTTCCAGACCTTGGCCGCAGGCATCGCTTCCACCCGGCCATGCTACTTCCAGGAACGCATCCTGTATACCAGCATATGGATATTTCTCACTCTAATCTTTTAAAAACATTTCTAAACATGCAGAAAGATGGAAGGATTTTTCAGTGGTACAGTGGATATTCATATACTCATTATCTAGAATCTGCAATTCACATTTTGTAGGGAAGGAGTTAGTTACAAGAGCTATCTATCCTAGTCAGAGAGAGAGAGAGAGGGAGGAAAAGAGAGAGAGAGAGAGAGAGAGAGAGAGAGAGAGAGAGAGAGAGAGAGAGAAGAGAATCTAAATGCCTCCCTACCCCGTTTCTTGAATTATGGCACATTTGTCCAATGGTACTACATAGCAATTAAAATAATATCGTACATTTAGAGAGAGAGAGAGAGAGAGGAGAATCTAAGTGCCTCCCTACCCCGTTTCTTGAATTATGGCACATATGTCCAATGGTACTTCATAGCAATTAAAATAATATCGTACATTTAGTGACAAGGAAAAAATGTGGTGTTTTCATGTTGAATGAGAGGGAAACAAGTAGAAACTATGCACAATATTATCTTTTGTTTTAAAAAAAAGGTTTATGCATAGGAAATAAAACATCCAGAGATTATCTATTAAAATGTTAACAGGATTGTTGCTAAATTAGAATATGGTTGAGCCCTAACGGGTTTGGCTCAGTGGATAGAGCGTCGGCCTGCGGACTGAAAGGTCCCAGGTTCGATTCTGGTCAAGGGCATGTACCTTGGTTGTGGGCACATCCCCAGTGGAAGGTGTGCAGGAAGCAGCTGATCGATGTTTCTCTCTCATTTATGTTTCTAACTCCCTGTCCCTCTCCTTTCCTCTCTGTAAAAAATCAATAAGATATATTTTAAAAAAAGAATATGGTTGAATTTAATTTTCATCTGGCTATTTTATTTCTTTCAATGAAATACTATGTTAACTGAAAAGGGAGATTTAAAACGTGTGATCAGCTCAAGAGACCAACAGGGGTTATCCTGTTGTTTAGCACCATTTATCTTGACAGAAATCCTGGGCCATCCCAACTCCCACGTAAACATTCCTGCATCCCCTGCATCCTGCTGGTGTATGTGGGGGGAGTTGGAGCACTTTACTCCCACACGGTTTCCCAAACATGAGCACCAGGTCCCCCTTTTCCCTGCTGTCTCCCCTCTTGGGCAGCAAACTGATTCCACTCTCTCATCACTCCTTAAGCGGGCTGTTCCTCAGCCCATCATCTATGCTTACTTTCCGCACTGAAAGTAAAGCTCTTCTGAGATGAAAGTCCCCTCCTTAAAGAGAGGGTCAGGGATTAACCCAGAGGCGTCATGCCCCCTTTTCTCTGGGAAAGGCCTGGCCCCAGCAGACTCCAGGGGAGAGCTTTAGCGGGGCTCCTGGGGGGCCTTTAGGGCCAGCTGGATAACGTTTTTCGTCACCAGTCACGCAGTGGCACATTTAGAGACTGCAGTTATAACAGCTCCCCTGTGCACATACTTTTAGTTCACAAAGTAAACTGACAGACTCTCACAGTGGTTCCCAGAGCAAAATCAAAAAGCATTTGGAGATAAACAATGGAGTTACCAACTTTTATTTTGCCACATAAAACCATTAAACTACTGTTTATGATTACTGTTACTTTATAACAAAATAAAAATGTTATCACACACACAAAATAGGAAAGGCAATTTCGAAATGTAAGACAGGTGTTTTTAAATTGAAGTAACATTGGTTAATAATGTTTATAAATTCCAGGTATATGAGATTATAATTCTACTAGAGGCCTGGTGCACAAAAATTTGTGCACTCGAGGTGGGGGGAGGGTGGTCCCACAGCCCAGCCTGTACCCTCTTACAGTCTGGGACTCCTCGGGGGATGTCCACCTCCTGGCTTAGGCCCTCTCTCTGGGGAATCAGGCCTAAGCTGGCAGTCAGACATCCCTCTGGCAGCCCTGGAGCCCTTGGGGGATGTCCACTTGCCAGCGGGGAGCAGGCCTAAGCTGCAGTCAAACATCCTTAGCACTGCTGAGGAGGCAGGAGAGGCTCCCACCACCACTGCTGTATGGCAGCCATCAGCTTGGCTTGTGGCTGAGCGGAGCTCCCCCTGTGGGAGTGCACTGACCACCAGAGGCAGCTCCTGCATTGACCATCTGCCCCCTGGTGGTCAGTGTGTGTCATAGTGACCAGTCATTCCCAGTGATTCTGCTGTTAGGGTCAATTTGCATATTACCCTTTTATTATACAGAATAGAGGCCTGGTGCATGTTTGGGGGCCGGCTGGTTTGCCCTGAAGGGTGTCCCAGATCAGGGTGGGGGTCCTACTGGGGTGCCTGGCCAGCTTGGGTGAGTGATTGATGGCTGTTTTCAGGCTGGCCACAGTCTCTTCAGGGAGGGGGGTCCTGCTGGGGTGCCTGGCCAGCCTGGGTGAGGGGCTGATGGCTGTTTGCATGCTGGCCACAGTCCCTTCAAGGTGGGTTTCCCCACCTTGGGTCCCTGGCCAGCCTGGGTGAGTTGCTGATGGCTGTTTGCAGGCTGGCCACATACCCTTCAGGTAGGGGGTCCCTGCTGGGGTTCCAGGCCAGCCTGGATGAGGGGCTGAGAGCTGTTTGGAGGCTGGCCACATCCCCTTCAGGGATGGGGGGTCCTGCTGGGGTACCTAGCCAGCTTGGGTGAGCAGCTGTGGTTGTTTTGCAGCGAGGCTGGCTGGAAACAGGTATCTGGGATTTATTTATCTTCTATAATTGAAACTTGGTTGCTTTAACGGTAGCCCAGGTCACGTTGCCCCTGACAACCCAGGCTCCCAGCGCTTCCTTGAGCTCAATCTGGCTGGAAGCAGGTATCTGGGGTTTATTTATCTTCTATAATTGAAACTTTGTTGCCTTGAGCAAAGGCCACAGCCTGAAAAGGCAGGCGAGAACTCCATAGCTGGGGCAAGCCTCCTGCTTGTTTCAGCTCTGTGGCTGCCAGCCACCATCTTGGCTGGGTTAATTTGCATATAGTCCCTCTGATTGGTGGTGGGCGTGGCAGTTGGCTGGTGGGCGTGGCTTAGGTGTAGCAGAGTGACACCAATTTGCATATTACTCTTTTATTAGATTAGATATCTGTATACTCTATTGTTGCATACTCACCACCAAAAGTCTAATTTCCATCCTTCACCATATATTTCATCCCCTTAACCTGTTTCACTCTCCCCCCACTCCCTACCCCACTGATAACCACCAATCTGTTGCCTGTATCTATGAATTTATTTTTGAAAATACAGTATTTAAATGTTACTGTATAAAAATTGCTTACTATAAGGTCCACTTCTCCCCCTATGAACTTTTAAAATCATTACTATTTCTGTATAAACTGGCAAAAACTTTTTCAAAAACAAGTACTGGTTTGGGAACCAACATTTGGAAACAATTTCTCTATTGTTTTTATGATCATCCACTTGCACGTGCGAAAACAGATTCAGAGACTATCAGCTGATAAGAGGTCGAATTGGGCTTCAAGTTCAAGTCTGTCTTCTCCAGAACAAGGGCTGTCTCTAGTCCAGGTTGTGTCTGTGTAACCAGGTTGCCTTTGTGGTTCTTCTAGGAACTAGCTGACCAGAAAACAGGCCTGATTTGCTTTTCAACATCTTGTTTAAACTTGGGGCACCAGAGTAAACCCAGTGGAACAAATCTTATCTTTACACTAAAAATCACTGAGCTCATAAGAGGGTATTAGGCTTTCAGAGAAGGTCCTCCCTAATTTCAGTTTATTTTAACAGCAAAGCTGTTGTGACAGGTGACTTTAAAGGGAGGAGCATGTATTAGAATTTTAAACTACCCTCATACATCTGCTAATGGATTCCTGAAATTCCTTCAGTTTAATCTTATCCAATGATGTGTTGGAAAAAAATCATTAAAATTTTGGAAATAAGCTAAAAAAAATAGACAATTTGTCCTTTCAATTTTGTACTGAAGCATTATTTAAGAAGTTCAGTCAAGAATTAGTTCATTAGCCAGGGGAATGTAGTATGTTTGACTTTACTTTTTACTGTTAATTAAGTTACATGTTAACTATAGACCTTGTCTGGAATAGAGGCAAATCATTTCCGTCCAGTGGAAATGACAACTCCAAGATTATGGTTTTATTTGTACAAGATTAACCAGTTTCTTCTCTAACTTGACAAAATTATTTTGTAACTAGAGGCCTGGTGCACAAAATTTGTACACTCCGGAGGGTCCCTCAGCCCGGCCTGCTCCCTCTCACAGTCCTGGAGCCCTCACAACCATGATCTGTGACTGAGGGGGAGCACCCTGACCACCAGGGGGCAGCTCCTGTGTTAAGCATCTGCCCCCTGGTGGTCAGTGCATGTCATAGCTACTGGTTGTTCTGCCCTCCGGTTGATTTGCATATTACCCTTTTATTATATAGGATACCTTTCCTGGTAGACTGTTTAAATCCCATTTGAACCAGCCTTATATATCATTGGTTTGTTCCCTCTTTGATAAGCTAAATAAAATCTATTTAAAGGTGATCACCACCAATGCTACTTAAGATGTTATCAATGTGCATGAAGAATCTGAGAACAGGTTTTGAGAAGTTGAAAAATGTAATATTTGGGATCTGAGGAAGATGACGGAGAGGATACATGAGATGAAGGGATCAACCAAAATTCTCAAGACAGTGATAAGAGAATACTTTCATTTTCTCATATGGTTCCTTTGTCCTTAGCATGGCTTGCTAGAAATAGGATGTATAAGGAATAATGTTGGAGAAGAGGTTGGAGAGCTAGTCGGAGTTAGCTTTTTTTTGGTTCTGCATGGTAAAGGACTGGAATTTGATCCTCTGGGGGTCATTAAAAGTTTAAACCCATGAACTGATATTTTTGAATAATAAAGAAAGAGAATTCAGACAAGAGAGTATTAGGAGAGTCTCAGTGAGAGATGACCAGAGTTCGACCCATATGTAAATGTATGTGAATGGAAAATTAAGTATAAAGTCAAAAAGTGATTCAAAGATAAAATGAACAAACTTAGTGATGAGATGTGGGACATGAAGAGAAGAAGGAGTCTGAGATGACAGCTGGGTGGATGGGAAGATGGTGCTGATGAGCTAGGTAGAAAGCTGTAATTTTGACCTGTTGAGTTTGAAAATTAACTCAAAGAAGTTTGAATCTGGAGCTCTGAGTTTGGGCTAGCAAGAAAACTTGAGATTTAGCAGTGCATTGGTTATTAACAGAAGTTATGGACATGTGTATGATTATTGAAAAAAAACATACACTGGACAACCTCTCCAGTACTTGACTATCTACAGAACTACAATAGGGCTCATGGTATGCTACTGCTACGAACAGCCCAAGCGGCAGAGAACAGTCCACTGCCCAACACTTTGGCAAAGAATATGTATTCCTCACACCTATTTCACTTTGTAGAAATAGAGGTTCAGGAAGACAAGGCTAATTTCTTAAATGTATGTTCCAGGAGTGGAAGCTTAGACTGCAAACACCTCCTAGAGTTAACCTGCAGTCCTGCCATGTCTTTACCTCTCCTGACAAGCCCACAGGAGCCGAGAAAGTATGGAATCATTTGTCTACCCTATTTTGTGCCCTTCCCCAGCCCCACTTCCTGCAGTGATTTTTCTGCTTCATCTGTTTTTATACCAGACTCTGCAGAATGAATTCCCCTGTATCCATCATCCAGCTTCAGCCTTTATCAACATGTAGTCAATTTTGCTTCATTTGTGCCCCATCCCCCACTTTTTTCTCCCTTACCAGATTATTTTTTTATTTTTTAAATAAGTCTTTGTTGTTCAGGTTAGTACAGTTGTTTCTCTTTTTCTCCCCATAGCTCCCCTTCACCCAGTTCCCACCCCACCCCATGCCCTTACCCCCCCCATTGTCCTCATTCATAGGTGTTCGATGTTTGTCCAGTCTCTTCCCGAATCCTCCATACCTCCTTCCCCCTGAGAATTGTCAGTCCACTCCCTTTCTATGCCCCTGATTCTATTCTATTCACTAGTTTATTCTGTTCATCAGATTTTTTATTACTTGATTTTTAGATTCACTTGTTGATAGATATGTATTTGTTGTCACTTTGTTGTTCATAATTTTTATCTTTACCTTTTTCTTCTTCTTCCTCTTCATAAAGAATACCCTTCAGAATTTCATATAATTCTGGTTTGGTGGTGATGAACTCCTTTAGTTTGTTTTTATCTGTGAAGCTTTTTATCTGACCTTCCATTCTGAATGATAACTTCGCTGGGTAAAGTAATCTTGGTTGTAGGTTCTTGCTATTCATCACTTTGAATATTTCTTGTCAGTCCTTTCTGGCCTGCATAGTTTCTGTTGAGAAATCAGTTGACAGTCGTATGGGTACTCCCTTGTAGTTAACTGTTTTTCTCTTGCTGCTTTTAAGATTCTCTCTTTATCTTTTGCCCTTGGCACTTTAATTATATGTCTTGGTATGTGTCTTTGTGGTCCTCTTTGGATTCCTTTTGTTTGGGGTTCTCTGTGCTTCCTGGACTTGTAAGTCTATTTCTTTCACCAGGTAGGGGAAGTTTTCTGTCATTATTTCTTCAAATAGGTTTTTAATATCTTGCTCTCTCTCTTCTTCTGGCACCCCAATAATTTGGATGTTGGTACACTTGAAGTTGTCCCAGAGGCTCCTTACACTATCTTCATATTTTTTTTTCTTTTTTCTTTTTTCTTTTCTGGATGGGTGTTTTTTGCTTCTTTGTATTTCAAATCTTTGACTTTGTTCTTGGGATCTTCTAGTCTGCTGTTGGATCTCTATTATTCTTTATTTCAATCAGGATATGCTTAATTTCTAATTGGTCCTTTTTCATATTTTTGAGGATCTCACTAAATTTCTTGGAGTATAAGATTCTTGAGTAACCTTATAACCATGGTTTTGAATTCTCTATCCAGTAGTTTGCTTTCCTCCATTTCTTTCATTTGTGACATGTTTCTTTGTCTCCACATTTTGGCTGCTTCTCTGTGTTGATAGTGTGGCTTTGTGTGGTAGGTGTCCTATAGGGCCCAGTGGCTCAGCCTCCCTAGTCACCTGAGGTGGACACTCTTCGTGCACCCTTTTATGGGCTATGAGCACAGTCTTGTTGTAGCTAAGCCTTGATTGCTGTTGGTATTACTGGGAGGAATTGACCTCCAGACCATTTGGCTGTGAGGACCATTTGGCTGTGTCTACAATGGGAGAACTGCTATGATGGAAACACCCTTATGGGGCAGGACTTGCTTCAGTGGGGCTTTGGTGCACACTGAGTCTGCGCCCTGAGTGTGTCTGTTACGAATGTGAAGAGTTGTAATATGGTGTGGTCTCACTCTGACCACTGAGAACACTGGCTCTTGGATCTCCAAGAAGGTGCAAAGTCAGCCACTGCCTGAGGCCACCCAGCAGGAGCTACAGAGAGACCTGCAGATTCCTCCTCTTTGTTTGGGGTTTGGAGGTGCCCAGGTGAGGCGCAGCTGTGAAGCAATGTGAGGCTGCTGACTAGCCTTAGGCCTTCTTTTGGAAGCTCTGGACTTCTTTGACCCAGCTGCAGTTTGTTAGGTTTTGAGTTGCAAAAGGCCAGGCCATTCATATGCAAAAGCATCTGCTCACAGCTTGGTTGGGGTTGTAAATTGGCTGGGGCGGGGTCTCAGGGAATCACAGGTTGGTGCAAACAGTAATGGTTGCCCATTTGCCCTGCCCTGGATGGGTCCCTGGGTTTCTGTGTCCCACAGCCCCATGCAGGAACAATGGATGCTGCAAGCACCTCAAGCCACCCTGTGTTCTGGCCTGATGCTACACAGTCCATTTTCTCCCCGTATGAGTCTGGGTCCCCAGAGTCTCACCCAGAACTGGAGTTTAGAGCAGTCGGGAGTTTGTATCTCCCTCCTCATTGAAAAAGACCCAGTATACCTAGTTGCCAGCCTGTTTTGCGTGCCTCTGTACCTCCACTCTTTGAACCTCAGCACCTCCTACCAGTCTAGATGTGCTTTTCTCTTTCCCTCTAGTTGCCGGACTTCACTCAGCCAGCCTTCCCGTGGTTCTGGATGATATCCGTTTTGTCTTTTAGTTGTAGTTTGGATGTGGGTGTGAGAGGCAGCAAGTTCAGGTGTGTACCTATGCCGCCATCTTAGTTCCTCCCCTGCCAGATTATTTTAAAGTAAATCTCAATAATCACATAATTGCTTCACTCAGTACTGCCACATGTATCTCTAAAAGATAACGGTTCTTTTAAAAATGCAATTTAGGAAGTTTTTAAATTGTTCTAAGTTAGGATGTAAGAACACAATACCTATTCAACCTTGTTATTTTTTGGTTCTGCTTGCTCCTTCTTTGAGTCTTGCTCTACCTATTTAGTCTTTACAGTAATGTCATATATAAGGTAGCATTATTATCTTTCTTTTTTCTCTTTTTTTGTTTAAAGTGATCATCTTTTATGTTCTTTTTAAAAAATATATTTTATTGATTTTTTACAGAGAGGAAGGGAGAGGGATAGAGAGTCAGAAACATCAATGAAAGAGAAACATCGATCAGCCGCCTCCTGCACACCCATCACTGGGGATGCGCCCGCAACCAAGGCACATGCTCCTGACCGGAATTGAACCTGGGACCCTTCAGTCCACAGGCTGATGCTCTATCCACTGAGCCAAACCGGTCAGGACGTTATCTTTCTTTTTAAATATTTTTTTATTGATTTCAGAGAGGAAGAGAGAGGGAGAGAGCGAGATAGAAACATTGATGATGAGAGAATCCTCCATTGGCTGCCTCCAGAATGCCCCTACTGGTGATCGAGCCTACTACCCAGGCATAAGCCCTGACTGAGATTGGAACCAGAGACCTCCTGGTTTCTGGGTCCGAGCTCAACTACTGAGCTACACCTGGCTGGGCATTGTTATCTTTCTTGAGCAGCTGAAGAGAAACTGGGGCTCTGAGAGGTGAAGTAAATTGCCAAAGTGACACAGATAGTGTAAAAGGAAGACTCAGAGCCAGCATTTTGAGCAGGAAAATTGCATACTGTCTAAGGAGGTTCTGTAGGGAACCAAACCTTTAGAAAGATTTGCCTGCAACGTAGAAAATACAATGGTGATTTAAAGGAAAAACCCCCCACACAAAATCACCAAGGTTACTGAGTTCTCAGCTAGCCTATTCAGAGAGGAAGAACAGCAGTGATCATCACATCTACGGGCCCCCCATCAGGTCTCTCCACTCCCAGCACCTCCCAGGCTGTTCAGTGGGGAGTCCTTAAGTTACAAGAAAGGCTCCAGCTCTCATGTATTTGGGGACTAGAATTAGATGGGGCAAACGTTTACCCCTGTTTAATTTACTTTGGTTGTTGATGCTTATTTATCTCAGGGTGCAAAGATTCTTTTTCCCCAGCTCACAATACAAAGTGTCTGTATTAGTTTCTAGTGTTGCCCAAAACAAACAAATAAACAAACAAAAATGAAACCATGAACTCAGCAGCTTAAACAACACAAATTTAATATTTTAACTTCCTATAGCTAAGTTCACCTTCAGGCCACCAAAGTTCACGTCTGTCCCATGTGCAAAATACGTTCACTTCACCCCAAGGTCCCTAGTGATGTTATAGCATCAACTCCGAGTCCAAAATCACATCAGCTCAAAAGTCCCAAATCCATCATCTGTGTCAGCTATGGACCAAGTTCTGAGAAGGACCCATTCTGGGGGTATAGTGTCTTTCCATCTATGGGCCTGTGAATGAAAGGAACAAAATATAATAGTAGGACAAGCATAGGATAACAATTATAGGTATTCCAGTGCAAACAGGAAGAAAATTGAAAGCCAAAAAAGAGGCATTGATCTTGCGTGATTTCTAAATATAGCCGAGCAAATTCCGCTGGGTTTCATGGTCTTGGAATAATCCCTTTTGACCTGTGCCTCTGTCCCCTGGGCAGTGTTCTGCTGGCATGGCATTCTCAAGAACCTTGTGTGTCTCTCATTTATGTCATGGGGATTTACTTCAGTAGACAAAAGTCTCATTCACAGACCTTCCAGAGATAATCCTACCCCTATTTTTGGCTTTTGTTGACATGGCTGAGAGAACAGACCTTAAGCTCTCTGGTGTGATTGAGGGCATTTGTGAGGCACGTGCTTCATCTAAGAGCCTTTTCCATTGACTTTATTCTCCGGCCTTTTGATCTGTCAGGTGGCACACCTTCAGCTCTTCTTGGCGTGCACACAATCCTGACAGTGGATCTTTTCATTTTAGCATCTTTTGAAATCCAGATGGTCTGAGAGTCTTCAAAACTATCAAATCCTGGTTCTTTCTTTGTTTAACGGTTCTTTCCTCAATTTATCTCTTTTCTCTCACATTTTACTCCCCCCTGCAGTTGCAAGGCAGCCTGGGAAATTAAGTATATAGCCTTTCCTGGTAAAGGTGGGCAAAGGAATAGAGGATTGGAAATGAAGTTTGGGTTAGCCAACTCATAGTGCCTGGGTTTAACCTGTCCAGGGCCCTGCCTTTGCCTTTTGCTCTTGCCAGTCCACAATTAGAATTGGAGTCCTGCTCCTGAGGCAGACGCTCCTGATGACTGTGCTCTGACCCGTTGTCCGACACCCACTCACACCTTCTTGTATGCCATCCCTGAGCCCCTGAACCACTTACAGGGCCATCTGCAGCACTGGCTGCCTGGGTTTACCCTGGAAGTGTCTGACTCCCTTTCAGATGCCTACAGACTCCACCTGTCCTGTTGCTATGCAGGTTCTGACAGCACCTGTTTTTACATGGGTCATTTGTCAGCTGTGTGTGTGTGTGTGTGTGTGTGTGTGTAAGAGGAAAATGGACCACACTGATCAAGGCCATGTTTATCCTATTGCTAGCTTTACTACCCTCAATCTTAGCCAAAAGGTTGAGAAGCGGTATCTTTTGTTAGCTTTAGAGTCTATCTAGGTAGAAGCGCTTCTGAAAATATTACTGTGGCAGAGATGTTGTTGTCTACTACAATATCCATTGTCCGCTCCTTCCTCAGTAGGAGACTATGATTTTGTGTGCAGCAGCCACACACTCAGACAAGACTTCATTCTCAGGTGAAGCGTTCATTTTCTCTTGCAGCCAGGTGCAGCCAGCCCTGTGACTAAGTTCTGGCTAAAGTGATGTACTGGAAACATTCTATTGCGCTTCCAGGATGTCTCGTTAAAGAGAGTAGGCATGTTCTTGTTTGTCCTTTCATCCACTTTGTTGCCTGGAATGCAGATTGAGTGGCTGGAGTTCCATCCGCCACTCCGGAGTGTGAGAAGATATATATGTTCAGGATGGCCCAGAGTTGATGCTATGCCTGGACTTTCCACTTCCAGGGAAGTAAATATTTTGTTTAAGCCACTGTTCTTTTGATTTTTATGTTATTTGCAACTGAAGGTCACCCTAAGTAACTCATCTATTCTTTTTTATTTTTTTTTAATATATTTTTATTGATTTCAGAGAGGACGCGAGAGGGAGAGAGAAACATCAGTTATGAGAGAGAATCATTGATTGGCTGCTTCCTTCATGCCCCACACCTGGGATCGAGCCCACAGCCCAGACATATGCCCTAACCAGGAATTGAACCGTGACCTCCCGGTTCATAGGTTGACACTTAACCACTAAGCCTGATGGTCGTGCTATTCTTTTTTTTTTTTTTTTTTTTTTTTGACTCCAGAGTGGACTTTCGGGCTATTCTTTACCTTCCTGATGTCTAACTCTTTACACAGTACTTCCAGGAGCATTGTCTCATTTTCAACAGCTAGGAAAATGTTGGGTTTCCTATGCTGTTTCTAACTGGTCCTGGTTCCAGGAGAGCCAGTCAGGGCCCACAGCCACCATCTCAGAGCTGTTTACCTGCCAAGGTGGAAGAGTGGTAACACTGTAAATTTTTTGATTAGGAGGTGAAAGGAAGATGTTGCTTTAATGGCAAATTTGGGGAGAATGGACCTGCTCCATTTCTGTGATACTAGGCCCTGACTCTCAGACTCAACCCTTCCAACACCTCTCACAGCCCCACCCTTAAAATGGTATTTTGATCTCTGGTAAGAGCTTTATATAAATACTAGAGGCCTGGTGCACGAAATTTGTGCACTGGGGAGCTGGAGGTGGGTCCCTCAGCCTGGCCTGCACCCTTTTGCTGTTTGGGAGCCCTCAGGGGATGTCCGACTGACAGCTTAGGCCCGCTCCCCCAAGGACATCCTTAATGCTGCAGTGGAAGTGGAGAGGCTCCTATGAGCCCAGCTTCTGGCTGAGCAGCGCTCCCACTGTGGGAGCACACTGACCACCAGGGGGCAACTCCTGCATTGACCAACCCCTGTTGGTCAGTGAGCATCATAGTGACCGGTTGTTCCACCATCAGGCTGAAACTGGCTCTCCAATATCCCCCAAGGGGTCCTGGGTTGTGAGAGAGCACAGGCCAGGATGAGGGACCCTACCGGTGCATGACCGGGACCAGGGAGGGTCTATGGGAGGGCTCCAGGGCATGACAGGCCCATCTTGCTCAGTCCTGATCACCCGGACCCCAGCAGCAAGCTAACCTAATGGTCGGAGCGCCTGCCCCTTGGTGGTCAGTGCATGTCATAGCGAGCAGTTGAGTGGCCTTTAGCAGAGGTCATTAGCATATTACACTTTGATTGGTTGAACAGCCAACCAGATGACTGGACACTTAGCATATTAGGCTTTTATTATATAGGATTGTATTGTGGCTTCCCCCCTGAAATAGAGCTTCCACAGTGTTTTCATTCCTCACTGATGGGCTGTTGGACTTGTCCTCAGTGAAATTCTTCAAGAGTAGGTCTTGCCCAGTTACAGTTCTTCAGGAGTGGTCTGCTCTGTGATAGAGACAGATTTGGTGTCTGGAGTAGGAGTACTGTGCTTTGACACTCTGATCCCAACTGTTCCACTTGGATCCAAAGTAGCATTCATTCAAGAAATCCATTCATTTCTGTCTTATTCTGTTTCCACCTCCCTACATTTCTTAACATACCCTTTCTTTCACCCCAAATCCCACCTTGGGCAACTTTTCAAACCTGGGCAGGCATTTTTGCCCAGGTCCTCTTCCCCCTCACTCCTCTGAGAAATCCTGGCAGGACCTGACAGATTTTACGGTGGCCCTGACTAACTCAGCTCTTTCTTGAATCTGCCTGTGCCACCCAAGAAGCTCAGCCACAGCAGCTGTCCCTTAAGATGCTGGCATTTTGCCTCATAGCAGGGGATGTCTCAAAGCAAAGGAGGCATACCGCAGTGGTCTGAGCAGAACCCTGTGTTCCAGGGCAGAGATGTGAGGTTATGGTACTCTCATGGTTTACTGACACTAATGGCTTTTCTTTTCTACTAGAGGCCTCATGCACAAAAATCTGTGCACTTGGGGGAATCCCTCAGCTGGGCCTGTGCCCTCTCACAGTCTGGGACTCCTCAGGGGATGTCCACCTGTTGGCTTAAGCCTGCTCCCCAGGGGATCATGCCTATGCTGGCAGTCAGATATACCTCTGGCAGCCCAGGAGCCCTTGGGGATGTCCACTTGCCAGTGGGGAGCAGGTCTAAGCTGTAGTCGAACATCCTTAGCACTGCTGAGAAGGCAGGAGAGGCTCCCACCACCACTGCTATATGGCAGCCGTCAACCTGACTTGTGGCTGAGCAGAGCTCCCACTGTGGGAGTGCACTGGCCACCAGGGGGCAGCTCCTGCATTGAGCGTCTGCCCCCTGGTGGTCAGTGTGTGTCATAGTGACCAGTCATTCCCAGTCATTCTGCTGTTATGGTCAATTTGCATATTACCCTTTTATTATATAGGATTATTTATGTTTTTATTCTGGGCAATCCCAGGAAGTATTTAGGGTGAATGTTACAAATATGATCTCCAAGGATTCAGAGAGGGAGCAAGCACTAACATTCAGTGGATGCTGAGTGTGAGGTAGGTTCTTGCTTGGCTGGCTGGCATCACAATGAGCAGAGACATGCGGTTGGAGTAAGTCAGCACTTGGTTCTTCCCTGGATCCACTTCTAACTGGCTACAGGTCTTAGATGAGCCAGTCAACCAGGGTGGCTTACTGTAAACTCGGAGCCTAGGGTTCTGCAATGTGGAAATGACAGGCCTGGGAGTAGGCTTCGGCTCCCTGGTGCCCGTGAGGCAGCTGAGTGCAGTGGCTGCAGCACAGGCCTCACAGCCAGGCAGAGCTGCTGGAGGGCCCAGCATCATCGTTCTACCAGCAGGGACCTTGGTCCAGTCACTGAACCTGCTCTGAGACTCTTTTCCAAAAGTTATTATAATGATTAAATGAGAATGCAGGTGTTAAAGGGAAAAAAACCGCAGGCCCCAAATGGCATCGCTCGAGTTAAAAGCCCATGATACCAAACCTAGATTTAAGACCTGATCTAATTTCAGTTTCAACCTCTCCCAGAAACAATCTTAATCAACCAGTAGGGAATTTTCTGGTCAAGGACCAGTAAGGTAATATGTCACATAGGCCTTCTCCATCCCCCATAGAAAGAAGAGGCAACCTATATAATAAAACCCTTCCCCTTCTCTTTCCTCCAAGGAAAAGGTGCCCCTTTCCCCCCACCCCTGCCAAAGTAATCCTTCCTTTTCTTTCTGGCTAATAGCTCTCTTGCACTCACCCAGCTTCCTATAAAGACCCTCCATTTTGTACAACCCCTTGGAGCACCCCTCCAATTTCTAGTTGAGATGCTTTCTGAATTGTTTAATAAAATCAACTAGATATTCATATTTACTTGGTTAAATCTTGTGGTTTTCTTTAAATATGTTTTTATAAATTGATATTAAAGAGAGAGGAAGGGAGAGGGATAGGGAGATAGAAATACTGGGGATCTAGCCCACACCCTGGGTATGTGCCATGATGGGGAGTTGAACCGTCGAGCTCTTGGTTCCTGGGTCTACACTGAATTACTGAGCTCCACCAGCTGGGCAAGTGCCGTGTGTTTTTTTTGTTTGTTTGTTTTTTGTTGTCTTAACACAGATAAACTGTCTTGTGTTCCATAAGTAGTAACACTTCTTAATATTATTTTTATCATTATAATTTGAAAAGGATATTCTAATGTCCTGGGGAAAAGGGAACTGTCTGCTTTGCCTATGCACCTACCTGGAATGGAAATCCACTCAACTAATGAGCCTTTTCTTGGGCTGTTGGGGCAGCTTCTCAGCCCTGCCTTTGTGCTGAGAGCAGCCCAGCTGGGCTGCATGGTCTCTGAGGCAGTTCCCCCACCCCCAGTTGCTGGTCTGGTTTCTTTCACTTTCACAAAAGGCCTGGCAGAGCTGCCTAGCAGAGTCAATATCTCCGGGGTCCCTTGGGACAGAAGCAGCCCAAGGGGGCCATGGCTGCTGTCCAGTCCCCTCCCCTTCAGTGCTCTCCTAGGACTCACTTCTCCTGAGCCATGTGGCTGGTCTGAGGCCTTGAAGTCTGACTGGTGAGGCGCACACCTGGGCACCTGGCTCTCCTCCAGCCTGAAAGACCTCAGCAGCCCCCCCCCCCCCCTCAGCCAGGTGGGCTGCTATTGTTCCAGCCCACACCATTGTGAGGAAGCTGTTTCTCTGGACAGTGTTGGCTTCCTTGGTTTCCAATTTGTGCTAGTTTTTCTTTCCATTGCCTAGAATGGTGTAGAGTGTAGGGGAAAGAGTACCAGCTTCAGGGGCAGGTGGCCTGGCAGGTACTTCTGGGCCAGGCACTGTATGAAGCATGGTGCCAAGTGCTTTGCAGAAATTAGAATTATCTCAGCAGCCCCCATAAGATCACCATTAGAGGCTCCTCCTAACACAGGAGGGCACGCAGGCGCAGTAGTAAAGTAACTTTCTCAAGCAGCATAGCAAAAAGGGGCTGGGATAGCAAGGAGAGAAGGGGGGAAAAGGAAAGTGGGAGATTGCTTCACAGTCTTGCCCGGAGCCTGACTTACAGTGGATTTAGCCGCACCCTTCCCAGGGAGGAGGTCAGCAAGGACGGAATGAATGGAAGGTTTAGGAAGAGGCAAGGGGCCTTCCCAAGGAAAAACACATCCTAACAGGAGATGCGAAGAGGTGTTATTTCTGCGAGGGAGCAGGAAGTCCGTGAGCATGCCGTGTTGGGTGGTCAGAACCTGTGTTTGGATCCCAAAGGACCTCAGGCCACCGAAGTCATGCACACCTGAGCCGAAAGCAGCCTTATGAGCAATGAAACCATGAAGGCGGCATCCCTGATTCCTGTGGTTGCCAGTTAGATTTAATTTTTGAATGAATGAACAATTTCACACGCAAGAGCCTTGGCCCACCAGCAAATGTCACCTTCAGCAGAGGTTTGCTTGTTTCTTCTGGCCTGTGAGTTCCACATCCTCCCGGTGTTTCAGCAGCTTCCTCTTCCCCATTCCTGAAAGAACCTGCATTTCCCGCCCCGGACTTCCTTCCTGGCTTCCTGTGTTGCTAAGCCTCCTGCAGTTGTCATCACGTCTTCAGAAAGCAGTTGATAGGTACAGGAAGTTGCACCAGACTGGAGATGAAACCAGCAATCAATAAAAAAAAAAAAGGGGACTATGTTTCTAAGAAAAATGCATCACCGGCTTCCCGCAGGAGTTGCGTACCATAGTCCTAACATCCGTGGAACAATGCATCTCGTTTTTAGCTCTTCTGCTCAGCTTTCCAGGCCGTCTCAGCGAGAAAGAAAATGGGCCTTTTAACCTGCTGCTGCCCAGCTCACCGGTGACTGCTAGTAAACGATGGCCTCTCCTTTTAACCCTTCCATCAGAGATAGCAACATAGAATCTCTCCCTCCAGCCTGCTTTCTCCTGGCTACTAGCTTAGTATATTTATGGTGCATGAGTCACCAAGCTGCCGCCTGATTGGATAAAAACCACGCACCCCTGAGACCATCCGTCAATTACAGCTATTCTCAGCTCCATTCACAGATTTATTAGCTTGCACACACAGAGACATTCATTCAGCAAAGTTCATTCATAAAAATTTCAACACTCTGCGTATCATCCCGCACATCTCAGCCTTCCGCTGCCGCAGCCGCGCTCCCGAAAGAAGCTCTGAGAGGGAGGGATGCTCTGGGCCAGGGCGGGCCGGCGGGAGGGGATGCGAGGAGCCCGGAGGGACCACAAGTCCCCGAAATAATGCCGAGCAGCTCCGGTCACTAGCCCTCCTGGCTTGTGGCCCAGACGGAATGCAAGACAAGATCTTCCAAGAGAGGGCAGCCATTCGAATCAAGAAACTCAGGCAGAAAGCCCTTTGGCTCCTATAGATCTTTTATTTTTTTTCTCCTTCTTTCTCTTTTCTTTTTTAAACGGACAATCCCTGGAACGAAGGGTTAAGAGGCCAGTCATTGCCCCGCCCTGTGGGAGCGGGAGGGAGCAGGTTTGAAAGTTCCTGTGTGCCGAGGGGCGGCTGGGGGCGGGGGCGCTAAGTATTTCTGCAACCTCCTGCTCCGCGGGCGATGCTGCGGGGCCCGCGGGCCGGTGCGGGGCCGGCTTCTGCTCCCAAGACTTGGCCTTGAGGGGTCCCCGCCGCCGCGAGCCGGGACCCAACCAGGCTCACCCAGCGAGGAGTCCGGGCGAGAACACCGGGTGCCGCCCGGTGCAGGGAAGGACTGGGGGCTGGGAGCCGTCTTCCCTCCCGCCTGTCACACTCCCCCTCCCCCGGGCTGGGCTGCCGAGCCGAAGAGGGGGCCGCCGAGAGCCGCCCCGGCGTGGAGGCGTTTGCCCTCTGCAGCGGCGACCTGGCAGACGGGCGGCGGTGTGTGCAGCAGTCCCCAGGCCCCGCACGGCCACGGCTATGCGAGCGCGCAGCCCGGACGGCTTGGCGGGGCTCGTGCTGCAGGTAGGACTCTTCGCGCAGCCCGGGATGCTGCACAGGGCCAAGTACAGCCGCTTTCGCAACGAGTCCATCACGTCCTTGGACGAAGGCAGTCCCGGAGGCTCCGTCGGGAGCAAGGGCGCCCCGCAGTCGCCCCACACCGCCCTGGCCCCTCACTCGCCGGCTGAAGATGCCGCCTCGGCGTCCCAGGAGAGCCCCACCCCACTGTGCACCTTGATCCCGCGTATGGCCAGCGTGAAGCTGGCCAACCCAGCCACCTTGCTGAGTCTGAAAAACTTTTGCTTGGGGATCAAAGAGGTGCCCCGGCTGAAGCTGCAGGAAAGCCAGGATCCGGCTCCCGGCAGCCCGGCTTCACCCGAAAACAGCCTACATAGGTCCGGGTGTGCACCTCCGCAGCAGCAAGACGTGGTGGGGCGCAGGGCTAGCGCCCTAACTCCCGATGCCTGCCTCCTCCCGGGCCCTGGGGAGCCGACCCCAGGGAGCAGGCCGGACAAGCACTTCCTGCAGCACCTGTTGGGGATGGGCATGAACTACTACGTGAAGGTGAGTCCATTTCCGTCTCCCTCTCTGCACTCCTGAGGGCTCCTGTGGACAGACAGGGGCCTCTTCTCTGCTTTCTGCGAGGAACCGCACATTACCGGCTGTGGTCTAGGTTTGGACAAGACATTGTGCAACTGGACCCAGGGCAGGAGGGGAGCCAGGCTTATGGGCTCTGCAGATACCTGCCTTGTACTGGAGTCGCACCACTTTGGTTCAAGGGCATGAACTAGTGCTAACTTAGGTAGTTGCCAGGCGTGGGGGCAACTTCGAATCGGGAGAGCAGAGATAGCGCCTTCATGTCCCCAGTGGACCTAGCATTCTGGCCAAGAAGAGTCCGGAATTTCAAATCTGATTAGTGACTGAGACCCGGTAGAGATTTCTGTGCTAGAGGAATACCTGCTGTGTAAGGAACTTGAATTATAGTTTACATTTTAAGTTAGCATTTAACAAGCACTTCTGAAAACATGGCCAAGCTTCTAGTCTTGTATGAGGAGCTAGTCTTTGGTGCCCATTCTTGCACTTATTGCTTATCCTGAGGCAAGTGCGACTTGTCCAGGAGCTGTGTGCAAAATCAAGGTCTTTGCTGGCTTTGCATCTGCTCTTGCCCAGTCCAGATCTGGGTGAAAGAAGTAGTTTTGGTCCTTGCCCTTCTGGAGCTCATATTTCAATTGAGGAGATGGACAAATGCATGTGAAATAAAAAGAGAGATATACCTAGTAATAGATATCTAGTGTGAGAATACTGAGGGAATTCAGAAAGATGGAAGGTTGTATCTGGGATTCATTCAAGAGGCCCCTTCAGGGGAAGGTGCATCTTGGAAGAGAGAACACATTTGGGTTGGCAGAGGGGAGGAGATTCCTAGCAGGGCAAGGATATGAGCACAGCCTAAAGGCAGGTGTGACTGTGGCGGCTGCAGGCCAGCATCACAGGAGCTGGGCTTTCTTGAGAGAAGGGGCATGTTGTAATGAGGGGTGGTACATAGCTGGTGCTCAAACAAATATGACTCAAAAAGAGGCCAGTATAGATTATGGGTAGCTTGGGGAGAAGGGAGCAGTTGACCAAAGAAAGCTCTGAGATGCCGAATGAGGAGTTTTTAAAACACTGACTAGATCCCTTGTAGGTTTGTAGGTAAACTGTGACTTCACCAAAGTGGTTGCAAAAAGATCAACCTGATGATTTATTTGAGATGAATTGAAGCCAGGAAAAACTGGAGATTGGAAGGTCAATAAGAAAGATGCTCCGAAAGTTCAGGAAAGAAGGATGAAAACATGGATGAAGATAGTGATGAGAGAAAGGAGATGAATGCGAGAGAGACTGTGAGAAGCCTCTGCAGTTTTAGGTGATGGATCAGATCATTTCAGGTCATAATACACATCACAGAGTAGTCGACATTTATTGAGCAGTGGGCAGATTGGGGAGTTTGTGCTTCTTGTTTATGGAAGTTGAGGGAAAAGCTGATGAAGGGGGTTGAGAGGAGTGAAAAATACTTTCAGACTTGAGTCTCAGAATAAGAGTCGTGAAGCCAGTGATAGAAGCCAAGGGAATTGAGGAGACTCATGCTGCATTTGCCCTTGACATATTACATTTAAAGTGATCTTACCCAAGTGGCACTTATTTGTAGGTAGCCTGGCACATAGACTAGCATTTAGGTGAGGAGTTTCATGTGAAGGTATAAATTTCAGAGCTAGCCCAATAACTGTATTATAAACAGGCAATTAAGATCTCCAGGAAGACCAGTAACGAACATTGAGAGAGTTACAAAAGGAGCAGGCTTGGGGCATCCTTGGAAAATGGATAATTAAAACCTCTAAGGAAGATGACTTTACGGGACACTCTGCTCTTGCACTCCTCCTCAATGACATGACTCATACTGGAAATAGCTTCATGTATCTACTGAAAGTTCATGGGCAACAGTCTCATTTGCCAAACCGAAGTGTCTGCTCGGTCCTCACAGGAAAATGACTGACTCTCCAAACCCATGGTCTTGGCACCTGCATTCCCATCACTGAGACATCCTCTACCTTCTGCTGTGCCTTTCCGCCCCTCTACTACCGCCTTCCACCTCCCTACCCCATGCACCACCCGAACCATTTTAAATGTGGAAAGAGTTGCTGTGTGCTCTCCATTGTCCTTGGGGAGTGCCTCCACTGGCATTTTGCATTTTTAATGAGAGCCCCATCTGTCTTTCCCAGGGATGACAACCGACCCAGGAAAAGTGCTGACCCATGACCCATCCTATTGCCATTAGACAGTGATGTGAGATACCAGTTGACACCTCTCTGAGGAAGTCAGAGCTTACTTTAATCATTTTTATAGAATCCTAACTTTGAAAGATGGCAGGGGCTCAGAAGTGATCAAGTTCAATGCCTCTACAGAGAAACTGAAGCCCAGAGAAGTGATTTTTTTAAAGGCCACACAGAAGTCCAAAGAACAGTTAGATCTAGTACCCAAGTCCCTGGCGTGCCAGTCTCGGCTCTTTGCACCACAGGTTTTCATCGCGGATGAGATTCTGTTCCTCAGGATTCTTGGAGATGTGAGCCAATTAAAAAAAAATGAAATGGAAACCTATTCACTTACAGTGAAAAATATTAAACCAAAATTGTGATTCCTATATAGGAACAGACACATAGGAAGACTTAAACCAAAGGTTACTCGGTGGTGATGGAAGCAAGGCATAGAAATGACAGAGATGTTCTTAATGGTGAGACACATAGGGACAGATTTTATAGACAAGAGGCAGCCACATATTTCACTTCCTCATCCACATCATATGACTGCCCCCCTCCCTGCCCAAACTTATTTGTTTATTCATGCACTCATTTATTCAATGAATATGTATTGTGAACCAATTTATGTGACAGGAACTGTTCCAGGCCCTGGGGATACATACGTGAATAAAAGAGACCAGGTCTGGGCCTTGGTGGAACTTACATTCTAGGGAGTAGAGACGTGCCCTGGTTGAATATTGAATGAACAAGTCAATATAATATGTCATGTCATGTGTAGTAAGTGTTAGGAGAGCAACACAGCAGGGGAAGTAAGGAAGGCAGTGGCCTGGGTAGGGATGGCAGGTATATTTTGGGGGAGCTAAAAATGGCATAGTTCATTTTGTTACCTTGCATATTTTATCTTCACAATGGGAACTGTATTTGCCCTCTAAGTTGCAGTTTACTTTGGGTTAAATATCCTTTTTAAAAATGACTCTTCTTTTGGTCTCTTGACGTAGAATCAGGTATACAGCTGAAAATACTTTAGAAATCCTGGGCACATAATTTCGAGTCACTTTTGTTTAAGCTCAGGCCTTGAACGCCCTGGAGGTCACTCAAGGAAGATGGCTAGCAAATCATCCTCTGAGTGGTACTGGGCCAGAACAGCCAGCCAGGTCTCAGCAAAGCAGTGAGGTGAGTGAGGTCTGCTCCACGGTGCCAAATGGTTGATTTTCACCACCAGATTAGGTCAGAATTTCTTTCTGAGGTCTCCCAGGTCACTTCACCCACCAGCAGACATTCACTTGGAGGCCTCCCAGGTGCCCCACATGTCTGTGGTGAGTGTGGAAAACATACACACCGTGACGGGTGTGCTCATCTCTAAAACGAGTGGCTTGGTCTTCATGGCCTTCACGGTGTCCCCCAGCACCAGCGTTTAATGACTCTAGGCTCCTTTCTCCAGTGGGAAGTGTTTAAACTTTCCTGTCCCCAACCCCCCAAATTGCCTATAATTTAGTTCAAAAACCACATAAAGCAAAGACAGAGAACAAACCCTGCTGCGACAGGTGAACGTAGTAGTTCTCACACTGACCCTCGGAGGGAGGCTGCCTTCTCCAAGTGAGGACACTGAGGCCCCAGAAGTCAGCAGCAGACAGGATTCAAAACCAAGGTCTGTCTCCCTCCGCTGCTCCTCTCCTTCCAGGCGTCCTGGAAGTTACGGATGGAGTAGTGTGTGTGGAGGACCACACTGCGCAGGGAAGCTTTATTACAGGAACAGTCCTTAGAGCTTGCTAGGTTGCATTCATTTGCATGATTTCAGTCTCCTCACTTCAGCCCAGCCCAGCCCAACCAATTCCTCAGACTGTGTGAGTGTCCTAGGGCTGCTGTGACAAATATCACAAACTGGGTGGCTTACAACAACAGATATTTATTCTCTTGAAATTCCGGAGACTAGAACTCTGAAATCAGCCGTCCTTGGCATTCCTTGACTTGCAGATACATGACTCTAATCTCTGCCTCCTCTTCATGTGGCTTTCTCTCCTGTGTGTCCATGTTCAAATTTCCCTCTTCTTATAAGGACACCAGACCCTGGGGTAGGGCCCATATGAATTCAGCATGACTGCATCTTAACCCGATTACATCTGCAAAGACTCTACCTCCAAATGAGGTCACATTCCCAGGTTCTTGGGGTGAAGACGTCAACCTACCTTTTTGGGCGATGTAACTCAATCATAACAGTCCCCCAGAACGTGAACTGCTATGTGTTTGCCACATAGACATTCTTGGGTATTGGGCTCATCAGCTTTGTGTGCAAATACAAATTCGTATTAGGTATTTTCTTTGCTTCCTTTGTAAATATCACAGTATACTCTTATTGTCTAGCCGCCTGTGTCTAATGTTGTGTCTTAACACTGAGCTAATAGATTAGTGCTGTCTGTTGTCTGGATTAGACGTAATTTACAGAGCCACAATGTTCTGTCTGCCCAGGTATCTTTTTCACAGGCGTGCACAGGTCTAGGTGTGACAAGATCTGGGTTAGAGAAATGGCCCTCGCATTAAATAGCTGTGTGACCTTAGGTGAGTCACCTTACTGCTCTGATTTTTCTCAGATTTAAAACAAGTTTGAACAAAATGCTGCCTGAGATCTGGAGACTCCAGGTCTTTCTTCCCACTGGTCTTAAATATCCTTCTCTTAGGATCTCTTTTGATTAGAAAACAGATTCAGGACAGTTTCCTGAAGGAAATAATTTTTTACATCTCTTTGTTAATAGAGAGGAGAAGGAATGCTCTTGGCACCCTCTTACTAACACTGAGCTGGCTTCACCAGTCAAGCCGAAAGGGGTGTGTTATACTGGCACGGGCACAGGTGGTCAATTTCAGAGAAATAGTGAGAGAGGAATCAGGCTGTGGAACAGCATCTGCATGTAGGATTATAGGGGGGTTGGGGTGGAGGGCAGAGGGCAGGCTGGTCCAGGGCAGGCCAAGGTGAATGATGATGGCTGGGGTCCTGAGAACTTGGCATCACTCACGTGATCTAATCAGCCAGGCCAGGTTGGGGCTCGGTGTTCAACCTGAGGATTGTAGAAGCACCAGAGTTAGTTAACCTTTCTCTATTTTCTATAGACAAAGTGCTAAGAGAAAAAGGCCCTGCTACACACACAGACCGTCTGGTAACTCTAACTTTGAAAGAGGAAGATTTGTAACTCCAGGAAATCCCTGAAGAGACAGTCCCACGGTTCATGCAAGATAAAGGCAGACCTGAGAGGTGTGCGCCAGGCACTCACAGTCCACTGCTAACTTCCCTCTTTTCTAAGTCATTGGTGGTTAAAAAGGAGGTAGAAGGGGTGTGAGGAAATAATTCCAGCCAGAACTGACAAATTGGCCTTGAGAATTGTGTGTTTTTTTCCTCGTTTCTTTCTTGGAGTAGATGTAGGACTTGATTCTGCTAGAGTTTAGGAAAACCCTGGCAGATTGGACCTGTTGTTCCTGCTATTCTCTCTTTTTAATAAAAACAAAACAAAACATTTTTATTGATTTCAGAGAGGAAGGAAGAGAAAGAGAAAGGGGGGGGAGAGAGAGAAAGAGAAAGAGAGAGAAACATCAATGATGAGAGAGAATCATTGATTGGCTGCCTCCTGCAGGCCCCACACTGGGATTGAGCCCGCATCCCGGGCATGTGCCCTGACTGGGAATCGAACCGTGACCTCCTGTTTCATAGGTCGACACTGAGCCATGCCGGCCAGGCCTGTTATTATCTTTAAACCCTCACACATGGTTTAATCTGTCCAGTCCTCGACCACCCCTGGCCGCTAGAATGTTAACTAGAAGAAAAGAGCCTTAGAGATTACCAAGTTCAAAACCTTATTTACAGCTGAGGAAACAGGATCAGAGATGTGACGTGACTTGCCCCATGCACACAGCGACCTAGAGGTCGAGCCCAGACATGAAGTGCGCGCAATGCTCTATTTTCCACCCATATTTTGCTTCGCCTTCCCTCACTCCCTGAACATGCAACGCCAGATGTGTCTGCTTCATTAAAATGCTGTGCGTGTGCTTTTTAAAAGACCAGAATGAAAACATTTTTTCTAATAGGAAAACTATTTAAAAATCAGTGAGAAGGGAAAAGAGAGTAAGGGAGGAGCGGCAAGGAGCCCAAAGTGCATTGCTTTGACCAATTCCCCCCTTTTGTGTGTGTGTATGGATGGTCACATCTCCTTGTTGGACCAGTACTTGTACAACATTTCATTCATCTTCCACAACCCCGTGGGCTTGTCTTCTCAATACGGCTTGTCATCTCATTTCCATTTTCATATCACTTTAAAGCCAGTACCATGTCACTGGTGATATTGAATCAGCCCTGTTCCCAATACAGTTCCCAATGTGACAGCCCCATCTCGAGGACAGTGATAAAACGTTGCACACAGCTCAGGAGGCAAGGTGACTCCTCACCCCTTCCCACCAGCAGCAGGCATGTGAGGTAGCTGAGGTTTCCTTCCCTCTCCTAAAAGATACAAGCTTTGGAGCTCAGGGATCTGGTCATATTTGCATTGACGTATTAAGATCATGGAGACCAAAAGATGCAGGCCTCGCTGCTGCCCACATAGAACCAGTACATGCAACAGTAGAGTTTTGGAAGGGGTATTTGGAAAAGTCAACAGGTCTGAAAGAACTGGAATTTTGATTGAGAACATTGGTTGAGGTCGGAATAACAGAAATTTATTGATATCAATGCAATGATGATAAGTATGTAGAAATTTGCAACGATAAACCATATATGTATATTTTTGTTAATTCTCACCTGAGAATATTTTTCCATTGATTTTTTTTTTTTAGAGAGAGTGGAAGGGAGGGAGAAAGATAGAGAGAGAAATATCTCTCACATCTCTCCCACATACACCCCAACAAGGGCTGGGGATCAAGCCTGCAGCCGAGGCATGTCCCCTTGACCAGAACCTAACCCAGGACCCTTTGGCCCATGGGCTGGTGCTCTATCCACTGAGCCAAACCAGCTAGGGTCATTAAAAATATTATGAAACCTAACACCAAGTCATTTCCTGCTTTAATTTCAGTCATTATTCACCTCCTAACCTCTAACCAGTATCACATAGTGAAGGGGGGGAGGGGAGGGGCTCATTTTATGTCCCCAAATGGGAAAAAGGACTCTGGCCTTTAGTTCATTGTTAAGAATGTTGATAGTTAGATGGGAGGCACCCCTGGGTGGAGGCTCCATTTTCACACTAGAACCTCTACCCATTCTGGGAGCCCTTTGCTGAGTTTAGTCTGGCTAGCTGACTCTCCAGCCACTCCTCTTGAGAGGCCTGGCCACTTGCCTGAGGCCTGGTCAGGGTGCAGGCTTAGGGTTCAGCATGCTCAGACACCCACCAATATCCACTAGCCATCTCTTCCCACTTCCTGCCCCTGAAGATAGGGAGGACAGATGGCTTACGCAAGTTAATGGGAAATCCAGAAGCAGCTGACAAACAAAAGAGGTGACAATGGAAGGAGGACACAACAGGAAGACACAAAGGAAAGGACAGCCCATGCGCGGAGACAGAACACAGAATTCTCAGGCCCAAAGTGTCAATAGTACTACTGAGGCCGAGAATCCCGAGTCTGTGGGATAAAGTGCTTATGCCTGGGATGTGCATTAGGAGGAAACAATGAATAGAAAAATAGACAATTGATTAGTCTGAAAAATCAACCTAAGCTCCTTCTAATTTTCTCAAGTTTTCTTCTTTAAACCCATAGATTCTCTAAATATTCTCAAAGTTCACTCTCTTACCCTGACCCAAACAATACTCCTCAGGCTTCCACATGGGGATTTCAAGTGATGGGAATGACTGTGGGGCTAATTAGCCATGTGCTACTAGTGCTCATTTGTATATCAGGTATTGGCAGCGGTTTCGACCTCAGGTGCCCTCTGGGCTAAAGGTCATTTCCAGGCTAGGTTGGTGTCCTAACCATGGCATCCTTCCATCGTCCAGACCTTCATTTCCATAGGAAATGCATTAAGATTTTTAACAACTAATGTATAAGTAATTTTTTAAAATAAATCTTTATTGTTCAGATTATTCCAGGAGCTTTTTAGAAGGGTTTGTTTGGGGATTGGGAACACCCTCTAGTTAGAGGGGAAGAAGTGCTGGAAAGCAAGCAATCTGAAGAAAAAGCCCAAGGGCAGTAAGGGCAACCTCAGAAATTGGATTTTCCCCTCAGTGTCGTCAGATCATAATTTCTATGAATCATTCATTAGGAAATGGTGAGATGTATAATTCAAACTTGATTTTTTTTTTTTTTTTTTTTTTTTTTTACCTCTGCCAACTCTAGGGCCTTGAAAAACATTGCCTCCTCCTTCCCTTCTCCTCTCTTTAGCATGGATCCTTTAACCCTGGACTCGGGACACAGGCTGATATATTAGACTGCAAAGTTCTGTTTCATGGCGAGCTAAGCTATCCAAGGTCATGGGGCTCATCTGCGGCAGAGCACCTGACTCCCAGGCCAGGCCCTTTTAGTAAAACCTTTTCTGAATAAGACGTAATTCTTGCACGAGGAGCTTCTAATACGAAACGTATGAGAGGAGAACAAAGATGTCCATACACATGTCTATGATATTAGTCAGTGTATAATAAATGACACCAAAATGATGCAAGTAAAGCATGTGGGAGTTGAGGGAGGAAAGTGAACTCCTTCCATTTGAGGTGATTAGAGGATGTTTCATGAAGGAGGAGGCATCTTCACTGAGTCTTGAGAAATCGGTAGCGTTTTTATAGGCAGAGACGGAGGAAGAGCATTCTAGGCAAAGACACTGACAGGAGGGGAGTCACAGATGTGGAGAAGTGGAGGATGCGTTTGGGAAGTAGTGAACAATTTGAATTGGTGGGAGAAGGCATGGATTATATGTAGGAGGTCTGAGGGAAAATAAGATGAACTGATGCTATTAGAAAGTTGTATAATGTCTGAAAAGTTGGGTTTTCCAACAGAAAGCTATTGATTTTATTTTTAAATAGGAGAATGACAAACTCAGAGGTGTGTTTTAGAAAGATTATATGGGCTGCAGTGCTCAGAGAGGATCCAAAAGGAGAGGGACTGGAAAAAGGGAGCTCAGGTGAGAGGCCGTTTGGGAACCAAGGCAGTGGCAATAGCAATGGGGAAAGATGTGGGATGCATCAGAGGAGGAAGTGGGGAGCAAAAAGCATTTGGGGGTAAGTTCCATTTTGCATGTGTTGCATTCAAGGTGACTTCAAAGCATCCAGGTGGGAATCTCCTGGAGAACATCGAATAGGTAGGGCTGAAGAGAAATCATTTTTGCTGCTGTTATCATCAAGACACCGGGAATGAACGCGGCTACCCGAATGGGGGTGCAGAGCAAGAAGAGAAGCTCGGAGCGTGCCATTGTTCGGTATTTCATGGAGGCAGAGGAACAAAAGGCATCCGGAACAGAACCAGCAGCGTGAGGAGCAGGAGGGAGGGGAGTTTCAAGGAGAAAGGGGTTGGACAAAACGATGTCAGAACTCAGGGATTATTCAAGGAACATGAGAACCGAGAAAGCCATGGGTTTGGCCTTTTAGCTTGTTGCTGCCGCTCTCCACTAAGATATTGAATTCAACTGTTGCAAACCAGACATCATTGGACAGTAGCACCGCCGCTCCCTCCTTTTGAGTTCTCAGTGAGTGGCAGTTCCCAGTTGTTCAGGTCAGAAATCTGAATGTCATTCTAGACCAGCGGTTGCCCACAGATGGTCCACCGGTGGCCCGTGAAGTCTGAAAGGTTGGCGACCGCTGTTCTAGACCACTCATACTGTCCTACCCTCACAGCCTCCAGTTTTCAAGTCCTGCTAATACCACCTTTAGACATTTATCATACACATTCGTTTCTCTTCATCCACACTGAAATTCCTAAGGTGGGGACTAGAGCAGGCAGCATTTTCAAATGTATTGTTCAGCTTCTGTCTGGAACTACTGTTTTGTCAAACACACTTTGTGAAACTCTCAGTTGAAACTGGGAGATGAGTAATCATAACACATGGTAGAAAATAGTCAAATCTATAAGTGTAATAAACTCTAAGAGGTAGAGACAGCTTCCAGCTGGGCAATGAGAAAAGGCTTTCAGAGCAGATTATGGCATTTGAGATGGTCCCTAAAAATGCACAGCAGTAGCAGGAAATACCTATATTTATAAAAGCCTGAGCTACCAGAATGACTGGTCGCTATGACACACACTGACCACCCGGAGGCAGGCGCTCAACCCAGGAGCTGCCCCCTTGTGGTCAGTGCGCTCCCACAGCCAACCTCCCCTGGCTGGCCAATCTCCTGTGGTCCCCCCACCCCCACCCCTGGGCGGCCACTCTCTTGCAGTCCCTCCCCACAGCTGGCAGGCCCCGATTCACCTGCTGCCTGCCTGCTGCAGTGATGGTGCAGCAGCAAGGGAGGCAGGGGATGAAGCAGGGAACCTCATGGTAGTGAGGTCCATTCCTTTCACGCCTGGCCCAGCCCTAATCGGCCAGGCCCAGATTGGCCCTGATCGGAGGCCAGTCCTAGGGATCCCACCCGTGCATGAATTTCATGCATTGGGCCTCTAATCTAATATACTAAAAGAGAAACATGCAAATTTGACCGTTACCACCAGCCAATCAGAGCGGCTGTATGCAAATTAACCCAGCCACAAACCAAAGGCTTCTGTTGCAACTGCCTGCCTAGCCTGGCTGAGCCTCTGCTCACAGCCATGCCCACCAGCCAATCAGAGCGGCTGTATGCAAATTAACCCAGCCAAGATGG